>OZ022594.1:12105786-12238286 GCA_963669155.1 Arbacia lixula
GCCCAACTGAGAACACATCCCGAGTTGTCTTTTCTTATTACATACAGCTTCTTTCTAGGGCATTGCATATAATATTTCACAACTAATTTAACAACATTTAAGATAACAAGCATGATGATTTTGGTATAAAAGTCAAGTAAGGTACAATATGCGTTTTATTACAAAACATAAATTGCAAAACAAGGCCCATCTGAGAACACATCCTGAGTTTTCTTTGGTCATAATATATATTGTTCTTCTTCCGAATAGGAATTGCATAAAATATAACATACATTTAAAACAAGACCCATTATACCCTGAGTTTTCTTTGGTTGTTATACAACAGCTTCTCCCTAAGCATTGCATAACATAATGTCATACACTTAGTAAAGAGCATTTATTAACATTGTTCATGATTTGTGTTCAATTTTTACCACATATAGTTCAATCCATGATCAGCCTCAGCGTTTGGAACTTAGGAGCATAACTCTATGCAGTACAGCCCCCCGCGCGCAGCACGCGGTGGTCGCGTACAAGTACATACACCATAGAGCTTACACCGACCCTAGCTAACCTAGGTATAGTAATACTAGGCTGCGAGTTGCACGGACAAAACATAAGTGCATGTTGAACGATTTCCCGCACTTCTGTCGGCTTTGGCGCTGTTTATCAATTAGTAGAAATTTAAAGAAAATGTGTGAAAAGGATTCATTTTCCTATCAAAATTATGCTAAAGAAGCTCGTATTATTCCAGTTTATTTGCTTAAAAAAGCGTGTCAAAATTATGCCGGCATAATGAATTATGCTAAAAGGGTCCAAATTATGCCAGAAATCATAATTATGCCAGTTCTGGCAACGTTGTGCTCGCAGCACAGGACCACAGGACCCACCGTACAGTACAGTATTTCTGATTGGCTGGTGTGATTGACACCGTGACGGTGCGATATCTTTCTGATTTGTACTACCATATTACTCACGGTGTCCCCAACACAAAACAAATGAAGGGCACCGTGACGGTGCCGATACACTTCCTAAAAATTTACAAAAAAAGTAATGGCTCTAAATAGTCCATGCTTACTGTCCGCAATGTATAAAGATCAGGAGTGGATCAACGATTTGTGATAAGGGGGAGCCGAGCTTCCCTTCTCAACCGCTCAATAGCTGATAAGTGGAGGAGGGGGAAAAATCGGTTTAAACTGTTCCGCGCCTATACATGTGGGGCGGCACTTGTTGTTACTGTCCTTTTGCATATTTGGCTTTGGTCCGCTGGCCACGACATGACTTGGGGCGTTATAAATCAATATGAAATTTCTTCTTAGTACTAAATATGTTTCTTATTGCGGAAAATGGCTACTGATAATCGTTTGTCTCGCAATGTAAGGTAAACTGAATCGAAAATATCACGACGTTTCGTGCGTCGCAGCAACACTTCGTCGGGTGTGATACAATTTTGTAGTAAGTAGGGGTTTAGTTAGTTAGTGTGCTGCACTGACCATAAGGTATTTAAACCCCTACTTACTACAATTTTGTATCACACCTGACGATTTGTTGCAAAGATTTACCTTACATTGCGAGACAAACGATTATCAGTAGCCAAATTTCTTCTTAATGGATAGTCTATAAAGCCTGAAAAGGGGAATTGGACAGCCGCGGGGAATTGGACAGCCGCGGTTCACTGAGCTCGCACGTACACACAGACAATGGTGGTCGTTCTGAGGGATTCTTCTTCTCTCGCTTGTTTTCGCTTTTTCTTTCACTTTCGGTGTGTGGCAGGCTGGAGAATCCGGGCGGGTGGGTGGGTCCTACTCTCACAGTCAACGTCTGCCCAGTGGTTGGTGTCTGCATCCTGGATACGTTATTGTTGATATTTTATTTTCATTGGCGCGTTCGTTCTAAAAGATGTTTTTAAAGATGACCTGTCCCTTTTACAAACATATACAAACTGCATGAAAGTTTGCACATATTTAGCACGTATCTTTGGGATACAAACTGTAAAATTTTACGGTCAGAGGTACTATAACTCTCGTAGAATATATAAATGAAAATTTAATTAGTTTTCACTGAGATTTGACTATTTTCGTGGTACGGAAAAAGGAAGCACGATCAATTATCGAAGATTATTTCCTCAAAATCGAATATTACGTTTTGTCTTATATGGCCACTCTCTCTCTCAAATGATGACATAGTCAAAGAACTTTCAGAATTGGGTCTGCAAAAGGGACGGGCTACCTTTAAATTAGCGACTTTTGCACGTTTCGATAGTTATATAAGGATATGAGTCTTGCTCTCAACAAAATATTGTGGAAAATTACTTGGTATATAATCAGCTTTTGTGTTTTGATACATATATTCATGGATACACACAAAGCTTAAATTTAACGGTGAATCCTGAAGGTCTATGCCTTGGACGCTGTAAATGGTAAACCCACATTCTAAACATTGTGGGGGAAAGATTTGTTCACATGTATTGTCATATATGGATGCTGACCCTTACGTTTGAAAAGAATGTGTGAAGACAAAGTAGGCAAGTAATATTCCATTTTACTGAAAAGTCGTGTCTTTCACTTCGCAAGACATTTGGCTATAGCGTGATCATTTTGTTAAATTCTATATTATATTGCTTTGAAACTTCACGTTTATTTTTTTTTAATTACTCATTGACAATTGATCGAAAGCAGAATGTAAAGAAAACATTTGACGTCTTAAATCAGCTCTTAATCTCTGCCATGAAAGGACAAAACACTTAGGCTGTAGGGTACCTTTGCTGTCGATTCAAAGGCATGGTAGCCCATTTTGCTATCCCAAAAGATATTCTTTCGGGCCTCATTGATTTTGGGGAAATACGCAAAATAAATTATGAGCGCGACATGTGTTAAAAATTACGATGAGCGTACAATGGCATGTATTGTAGTGGAGACTCTCAACTTTGTAGTTTAGCCCATCCTTTATTGGCTGCGTGAAGGGACTCCACGAGAGAATGCCGTTGGGCGGACGTTCAGACCCGCGGATGTCTCGGCTCGTCACACCGGCTTGAAAAAAAGTTCCAGAACTCATCCGCGCACCTTCGCGTATTTGCTCCACTGGACTATACCACTAGTGGTATAGTTCAGTGATTTGCTCAGATGACATACGGCCACTCGCTCTTAGCTGGGACGTGCGTAAAGTCGTTTATCCGAAGAGAGAGTAGGAGCCTCGTGGAAGCGTACTTGTCGACACCGTCGTACCTTCAAATTGATCACTCCATTTGGATGTCAGATATCGTTCTCGAACGCGACAATGATTCTCTTCAGAGTGACGGGCGAATTGGCCTGACATATGTAGTTCCAAGAGCGACCGTCGGTGCTGTCGGACGGAATAAGTAACGGACGAAAACCACTTTCAACGTTGTGTGAAGCTCGGACCGGACGCCCGCAGACACTCGGGGACTAATTGTGAGCAAGAGTATAAGGTGGTGAAAGCGCCACGCTCGAACTTCTCGCGGTACAGACGTGGGCAATGGAATAGACCTTATCATTATGGAGAGCCGAAGTTGCAAGATGGGACCTTACGGAATATCAAAACTCGTTATCTTTGGCGGTGTACTTTTCCTTCTACACGGTAAGTGGATGTTTTTTTCGCCAGCTCCTCCTCCTCCTTTCTTTTTCATTCCAGCTCTTACTCCTTCCCCTCCATTTTCACAATATTTCCATTGTCCTTTTTCTGCCTTCTCTTATTTCTTCCCCTCCATTTTTACAATATGCTATTGCTTTATTCCCTGCACTCCTCCCTCTCTAACATCTTCCGCTTCATTTTCACAACATTTTCATCCTTCTTCGTCTCCTTTCACTACTTTGTCTCTTACTTCTCCTCTATTTTCATAATTTCTATTTCTTCTTCTTCTTTTACTTCTCATTCTCTTCGTCCCCTCCACGTTCATCGTCTTTTCTACATCCTTCTTCTCCTTACACATCCTTCCTCTCGCTTCTTTCCGTACGTTTTCATCATTTTTTGTCTGTACCGAGATAGTAAAAGGCGATTTTAGATGAAGCAAATATTCCACACAATTGCCTAGCAATAAATAACACTTTTCAACTGTTTGCGGCGTAGGGATTCAATAACTGATGTGGTGAGCCATGTGTCACGTGGTCCAGATGGAAATTGTTTGCAGCCAAGGTGAATGTGCCTTATCTCACATTTACCAGCAAGTTACATCATGTTTTCTCTCCTCTCAGGCTCATAGGTGATATATGTTCCAATTGACATGACACTGTGATTGTTTGGTACTGAGAGGAAAAATTAATATTAAAAACAATTAGTGTGGCACTGAAATGTTGGTTATTATAACGAAGTCAAGTGAAGTAAAGTAAAGTCAAGATCGATTTCAATGTGTCAGTGGACATAAAGCGCCATCAATGAGCTACTTATTTGCTCATTTAGTCACTACAGTGTAAGACAGTAACTTAAACATTTTTCTTTGCTTTCCACCATTTGAATCATTTGCAATTGTAGATACATATATGTTATAAAGATTCAATTTTATTGTCTTTATAAAAATATAGAAAATTAGCCTCCACTGGCAAGAAGATACAGAAGAATGACAGAAAATTACAAAAAAAACACACACAAAGAAAACACAACAGTGCATTGGAACAACAAAAATGTACATAATACAGAAAATAAAGGAGGGAGAGGACCTCCGAGGTCCCTATAAAAAGCAGAGCATTGCACAATACCGGCAATAATGTTGAGAAGGTTACTAAATCTCGTTAAATACATGCATGGATAGTTTCTAAGAGCACAGCTAACTGCAGTATAAAACAAAACAAAAAACAGTGCCTCGCCACTGAAAGGTTGCTTTAGTATTCTTCATGTACCTGTATGCAAATGCCGTAACGCGCAAAGGACTTCGTGAGTCCTGAAATCCTTGAAACCGTTTCCGTTGCAGGTTATGGGTGGTTGTTGTTGCATTTTGACTGCACTATATGTCTGATGAAGTAACAAATACTCAATCAATGGTACGTTAATAAGCATTACGTAGGAAAGTAACGCGCAAGTTAACAATAGCTTAAAGACGCGTCGGAATGGGTGTCTTTATAATCAATACCCTTTCATGATTTAAAATACATCATGGCTTGAGGAATCAACCGTCGAAACCCGACCCACGCTCCTAGCCACTCACCAGGCGATCTCTTCATTCAACAGGTCTTCTTCTTCTCCTCCTCCTCCTCCTCCTCCTCCTCCTCCTCCTCCTCCTTCTTCTTCTTCTTCTTCTTCTTCTTCTTCTTCTTGTTCTTCCTCTTCTTCTTCCTCTTCTACTTCTTCTTCCTCTTCTTGTACTTCTTGTTCTTGTTGTTGCTCTTATTCTCCTTCTTCTTGTTCTTCTTGTTCTTCCTTCTGAGTGCTGCTTTAGGGTGCTAAGGATAATCGCATTTCATCTTATTGTTATTATTGTTTCCTTTCCTCCGTTTCTCCGAGATCGCCAGTGCTTCGAGGTGGTGGGGACTATTGTGACTTGTGTATGCGTGCAGAGCGTAGCTCACAACGTCTTCATGGTCTTAGTTTAGCAAGTGCAGATAATAGTGCAACAGCGTGCAAGTATAATAATGTCCAGTCCATGAGGATTATGGCTGGACCTCCCTCAGCAGGCTCAAAAGGTCGCGAGAGAGGGAGACCGAGCTGGATATATTGGAAGGTTGTACCAGTCCTTGTATGTTATGGGGAAGAAAAAGCAAGAAGAAGGTGGAACAGAAACCTCGAGCCCCGCCGAGATCGCCGAGGAATGGAAGAGGAATAATGAGAATAATAAGAAGAAAAAATAGGGCGAAAATATGTCACAACAAGTGAAATGCAAAGTTTGAATCAAAGTTGTGAGAGAGCATAGTGGAAAACAATAAATTAACATATAGGATAAAACATATCACTGACCCTTGTTAAGATATAGCATCTAATGTTAAAAAAATCACTTCTGATATCAAAACAAATCTACCTTCGAGTCTGAAGGGTGGGTTTGATGATTTTCTTTCGAACTATTGACGTTTCCATTCATATTATAAATATGTACGCCATTATCTACATTTGTAGGCCTACATGATTTTATTAATTCGTGCACTTTAATCTATCCTTTATTTCGCTATGTTTGGGTATCTAAAAAACAGCAGGTTGATGGTGATTAGAAGAAGATAAGGACAAAGAAACTTCCTTTTTGCTAGCACAACAATCTACAAAGTGTATGCATTGACCTTTTGATGATGTGTCCTAATCACTGTCATTAAGAATACAAATGTATTATATATTAGAAAGGAGGAAAGATAATGATTTATAGTTGTAGACAAAAATTGCCGAAACATTTCTCAGGGGAAACACTTTTCAGCCATATACTAGTAGTAAAAGTCTAACATGTCTTATCGTTGATATAGTAAATGGTTTTTCCTGTCCTTAAACACAGTGATTTCTGTCTTCTTATCACTTTTGTTTAAATGAAAATGGCTAAAAACAGTGAATGTTTACCGACCGCCATATATGAGAATAAAAACAACAACGCCATATAGAAGCAATAAAGAACATGAAATCGGCCACTATTTCACAGAAAGCAGGAAATATGAACGCAAATTGTCATAACTAAACGTGTTGATATCTAGACTAGATAACCTTTAATCTTAAGAAATATCAAACTATATCAGTTCTATTTTTTTTCTAGTTTGCCATCTATTTTCTGGTTTTGTTGCACACCATACCCCCCCCCCCCCCCCCCCTCTTGCAAAAAAAAAAAAATAGCGGGAGAGGTTTACGTTGTTGGTCGTGATGTGTTTTTTTTTCTTTTTATGAAAGTAGTTGACAGATATCTCTGACATTGTTTTATGAACTAGTTCTGTATGCATTCGTTTTCGTTTGTATTTATCTCATATTTTGTTGTTGTGTTAAAAATGTGAATTATATTGTTTTTTATTGTGTGCAAGGCCCCTTGGGAGATCAGTTCTTTAACTGAAAGGGCTACCCTGTTGAAATAAAACGTTAATAAATAATAATAAATAAATAAATGTTGCTATCGAATTGTTTTCTTACTCTAAATACCTTGCCATCGACAAAGAAACCTGTTGAGACTACCTAAGAGTATCAGGTTTGTAAAATTATCTATCCCTCGTGTGCAAGTATGGCACAGACCCACATGATTGTTTTCAAAGGTATGCGAAAAGGAAATGACAATGTACATCATGGTATTGGGCTGAGGTCGCCATGATTTCTCAGGCGAAACCGCATACACGAAATAACAAAGCACTCCTATTATGGCTGGGATCTCACTGGGTCATCCTTGAGTCCACAAGGATACACTGGACAACTCCCTTTCAAAATCCTACCTACAATGTTAAAATGTGGTCGAGTGAACTCTTTGAATAGTCTCCACTATGTATGGCAAACACATGGACTATGACGTCAGTCTAATTTTGCACTTCCCATTGTCACGTCATGTTTGTGACGTCACTGCGGTAAGTCTGTAAATGGGAAGAGGTAGAGGATTGGTGTAGACTCAATGATATAAAAATCCGTACCAAGAACCAGCACTGGTTGGACAAATGAGTCATACAAGTTGAGCCGTTCGGAATGTGCACTTAGAGCGAATCGTGGTGCTTGACACCAGTGTTGCCAAAGACCCGACTTAGGCGCCCGACTAAGCTACATTCGACTTCCGCGCCGCGACTTGCAAAGCCTTACCGTAACTTCGCTATTTTGGGACTACCTCTGACTTCTATCACCCACACGCAAAAAACCCAGTAATGATAATAATTTAATAATTGAAACAAATAAAAAAAATACATAAAAAATAGCGATATTTCCGTTTGGGCTGCTTTTGGCTAAATTGGGCAACTTTTTACTGATACTTACCGCTACTTGGGCTGAGAATTTTTGGCAACCCTGCTTGACACAAGGCAGATCAGATAATTGGCATGATTAAGCCTAGCATTGTTTTGAAGAAAAAGCTCCTCCCGTCCAAATGTTCGTATTCATCCAAGCTTACAGTTGAGGTCAGTATCGGGTAGAATCATTTTTGTCTAGCCTTGTGACTTGCCCAAACGACTACATGTGTGCATGTGCCGGTTAGAGCAACAGCAATGACACATATGACGAAAACTATCCCCTTGGCATTTGATTCACACATAAAGGTCGGTAATAGAATTAGTGCATTTTACTTTCACCAGCCTGACAACAAGTACATTGCATGTGCATTCATCAGAGTTAATAGTATGTCAGGAAAAGGAGCTAAAGAGCAAACGATTACATGATTTTTTTTTTTTGGCTTTGCTAAACTGGTAATTCGACAATTTGTAGTCTTGAGTGCCGTAAGGCCTACTTAACTGTCATTGTGTCATGTGTGTGTTTGTCCCCATTAATGCATCTTAACCACACAGGGCATCAGGGTGTCTGGCGACAAAGTCTTAACCTTGATATACAGGTGCGTTGACTTTGATTTGGGTGCGGCCATTAGAAACCAGTTAGGCCTTTCTCTATCGATTTTACTATAATACGAACGCAAGTGACAATTCGCCCTCTTCTCTGAAGTGAATAGATATTGGTACTTAATTGATGGTAGCTGATTGAACGCACGGCGATGGACCTTGAAGGGTCGTCTACGAGTGCGGAGCCCGGTTCGTCCAGTTTGCACTGGACAAACATGTGTCCAAGTCAAAGGCAGTCTGACAGTCGTTCCAATGGGACCAGATCCGTAAGCTAAACAGACCTTTTCCCTCCCACTCGACATCCCCATGCACGAATAAGGGCTCACCACCAAGTATGAAAAGAAACGATCGCTGAAGAGGGAATTACAAATGTAGACACACCCAAACGAAGCGCGCAAGGACCGGGCTGGCATTGGTATAGGGGAACGACACGGCTGCAAATATCAGCATTCTGGACCCTGTAATACAATGAGTTCATTGCAATAGATTGAAACTTTGCGATCAGTTGCGAAGTTTGTTATCTGTTTCAATTAATCATTTATATAAAAAAAAAACACATGATTGTTATCTATTGCAGATCCAAGCATACGCACGATTTTGCAATTAATCACATAGTAACGATAGATTCTTTTATTTATTTTCCTAAAAGATATTTTTTCCTCCCAAATTAGCTGAACAAATCATTCTTAATTAAAGCTGATACATTGTACATTTATATTTTGAATTAAACATAAATTGCAATAGTAATAAAAAAAGAAAAAAAAATCATTTTTATATATTGTTTCCAAAACATTATTGTACAATCAGGAATCTTGAGAGAAAAGTTTTATCCATTTATTCTCCCATCCCCTCCCCCTTTGAACATACTCCCTACACCTACATCCACACACAAACTCACACACACATACGCACCCTCACACAAACACACATACATACACACACAAAACAAAACATGTGTACTGAAGGATAAATGCAATAGTAGTGCAATCGCAGCCGTTCCAGCATTTTTTTTTCTGACCAAAAAATAGATGTATTCGCCTCGCCGTCCTTAGAGATCCACACAAGCTACGATCGATATCAATTTATATCGATGTTGATCGTAGATCCTCTGTGACACGGATTTTTTTGTATTAAGAAGTTTTTATTTGTCAACAACTTCAATTCATACATGTGATATACAAAATAAAATACATACGGCAATACAATATATCCTTACAATTTAATATATGAATACATTGTAAACTCATATAGTTAACACTTTACATTTTCTCTTTTTTCCTTTAGTGTTACAATAACCCTAATAAAACTCAACGTACTCAATTTTTTTGTAGTGTCAAAATATTCATAACATGACAAATTTTCCAAATACACAAAGCCAATCATTAATACAACCTAGTCGAATTGAAGCCATTAACAAGGATTTTCCATAACCCCCCCCCCCTCCCCACCTTGGCCTCATTCCTCAAATATTTCATATCCTCTAACAACAACAACAGCATCTGGCCCTGAACCCTACACCTCCCCATAACCCCTCCCCCTCCCATGCCCTTCGTCGTCACAACCTTCCCGTTCTACTCGTGTGGGGGCGGAAAGAACGTTTTCTTTCCTTCTCTGAATGGTAAGAATGAAACAAAAATATATATATATATACATATATATATTAATGAAAAATACTCTCATACCTCAAATAGTTTATTCATTATCGTTATTATACACACATGTTATTGATTTCATTTATTCATTTTCACTTCATTTTTTTTTTATTATCATTATTTTATTATTATTATTATTATTATTATTACTTTTTTTTTTTTTTTTGCACATCTAGCTCTCCCTAAACTCCTCCCAACATTCCCATTTTCTTAAGTGAAGGGGGTATTTATTTCTATTTAATGCCAATTTTCTTTCTTCAAATTCATCTTCTTTGAATTTACGTTTAATCTTATTCAAAACTATTTCTGATTTTTTTTCTCTACCACTGAAAACTAAATACTTCACAAGGATTATTAAGTGATTAACCAATTTTTCTTTTCCTTGATCTGCTAATTTTATCCCCCAAAATATGTCTTCCCAAGTAAGATTGGTGAAAGAAACAAAGTCAAAAATATTCTCGCAGTCTCTCCATATTAATTTTGCTTTTCCGCATTGAAAAAATAAATGACGATAAGTCTCTTCTTCTCTTTTACAGTAGCTACACAGATTAGAATCAACTTTCCCAAATAAATACAAATGCTGATTTGTATAAATGATTCCGTGTATTAATTTAAATTGGAACTCTCTAAGTCGGCTGTTTAATGTACATTGCCTGGGTCTTTTAAAAATATTTTCTATGTCTTTATCTGAAAGACGGTAGTTACACTTTAGTCTTGTGAATACTCCAGGTGTTATTGCTTTCTGGTTAAGAAATGTTGTGTAAATTTTTTTTGATGCAATGTTATTTATTGCTACAACGTTTTTCCCTAATAAAAAAACTATGTCAGGATCATCAGGAATTGTGTCTCTATCTGTTCTCATATTTCTCTTCCAGCTGACCGGAAGTGTATCATAGATCTTCCCAATCAATTCAACGTCATTGGATTCTAATCCTCGTCGTTGAAAGTATCCAAGGGATCTTAATTTTCCGTCACTATCCATTATGTGGTTCAATCTATATACTTTTTTGTCAAAAAGCTTTCTGTCAAATATACACTTTCCGTTAACTCGTATGAATTTATTATTAAACATTATTTCATTTCCTTTATAAGGTTCATAATTCTGCTGGAAATTCCTCGTTTCTATCCACACTTCCAGAAGATCTGTATAGAATTTTGGCAATGTTAAATTCAAAAGGCCAAGTAAATAGTCACAAGAAAAAATGAAACTTCCGCCTACATGTTGTGTAGCGTGATTAAAATATAACTTCCATTTCATTTCGTTATTTTCCAAAAGTTTTTTGACCCACATAACTCTCTGTGCTTTTATTATCAGTTCAAAATTCATCATTTTCAGACCTCCCAAATGGTAATCCAGATACATCGTATTTTTATTAATTTTATTTCTTCCACCCCACAGGAACTCAAAAGTTATCTTTTCTAACTCCTCATAAACCCATTTTGGAACTGGCATGAGGGATGCTGTGTATATGAATTTTGAATATATAAATAATTTTAGTAACTGTATTTTACCCATCAATGTCAAATCCCTCTGTTTCCACCAATCTAAAAGTTTTTTTGTTTTACTTAATATTTCTTTATAATTCAAATTTTCTTTTACTTCATTGTTCGAAGAAAAAAACACCCCTAATATCTTAACAAAATCCACTCTCTGGCCAAAGGGTATTTCATAAGATTTTCCTTGTAAAGCCCCAATCAACAGAACTTTTGTTTTATCTTTATTAATACCAAATCCTGAAATATTTCCAAAATTCTGTAATAAACATTTGACTTTTCTTATTGAATTTTCATCTTGAACAAAAAGGGTCATATCATCTGCATACATGACTTGTTTTATTTCCTCCTTTCCAAACAAAATACCTTTAACTTCCCTATTGTATCTTATATTATGTGTCAGTATTTCTAAACATAAAATAAACAGGTATGGGGAGAGGGGATCCCCCTGCCTTACGCCTCTGCGTACCTCAAAATATCCCGTTGACATTCCTCCATTAAAAATACAACTTAATGAGTTTTTGTACAAAATTTCCACCCATCTGCAAAACTGTGGACCGAAGTTATAAAAATGTAATATTTTATTAAGAAAATCGTGGGACACCGAATCAAAAGCCTTTTGGAAGTCAATTGCTATCATATACCCTGGTAAGTCATATTGTGTGGCATGGAATATTACGTCATCTATTATTCGGATTGCTTCTCCAATAGTTCTCCCGTTCATAAAACCTATTTGATCTACTGAAATAATGTCTTCTAAAACATCTTTTAATCTTGTTGCCAAGACTTTAGATAGAATTTTATAATCAATATTTAATAATGATATTGGCCTGTAATTCTTAAGTAAGTGAGGGTCCTTCCCATCTTTGGCAATCAGAATGACCACAGCTTGTTTTTGTGATGCAGTTAGTTCTCCCGTTTCAAAAGCCTCGTTAAAGGCCCCTAGTAATGTATCTTTTATTTCTGTCCAGAATGTAGTAAAAAATTCTACGGTCAGTCCGTCATTCCCTGGTGATTTATTTTGTTTCATTCCTTGAAGGACTGCAAAACATTCTCCTTCATAAACTTTTCCTTCACAATTTGTTTTGCTTTCATTTGACAATGACGGTAAGTTTTTGAAAAAATCTATATCTGATACACTATCTTCTAAAACCTCCTTGGAATACAATTTTGAATAAAAGGATTTAATCATCTTGAGAATTTCTGTTTCTTTATCTATTATATACCCATCCGGATTGACCAAAGTCTTTATAATACACTTTTTCTTATTTGCATGTAACAGTTGACTAAAATATCTAGTATCCTTTTCTCCACTTTCGTACCAAGTTGCCCTGGATCGTATTTTTATTCCTTCATTTATATAATTAAAAGTAGCTGCTAGATCTTCTTTTTTCTTTTTCAATTTTTCAAATATTTCTTCATTGCTTACTTCTGAAAGATTAAGTTCTAAAATGATACCGATAGTACGATCGACATATCAGTTGTACAATTCCTATATGGATCGTACGATCAACCGTCGCCCTGTTTGATGCGAGCTCCTTTACTTACAGCGAGAGCAACTGCTTGATTTATCTTTTTGCGTCAGAGAAACTTCTACCCTATAGAAATGTGGTATTACCGGTGGCAAGATGCACTCTTTTATTCATTTTATTCAAACAGTGTGGCCTTTCAGTAACACGCACTTGTCTTCCAAAGGGACCTGTATTCCTCTGCCCTCGATTGACTGCATTCTCGAATGCCATCCTTCTGTAAAAGTTTAAAACATAAGTACTTGCATGATGACTGCTTGTCACAGATAGCACTTTTCGACCCTTTGCAAATGTGACGTCAGAGGGTTTGGAGGGCGGTTAGTACTTTCACCAGAGAAATATATCATGTTAACTGGAGTGCTCTTATCCATCCAATGGACGAAATTAATTTCATGAGGGACATGATACTTGATTGATAACTGCTGATTAATCTGAACGGGGTTTTACAATAACATTATATTGCATATTGAAAAATAAAATACTTTCTATGTATGGGATGTCTCCTCAAACAATCAAAGATAAATTAGATTATCATTGCTTCTTAAAATCCCTACAAAAAAAAATCATTTCACATTGAAACACACTCACGAGATTAGAGCAGATTTGAGTCTTGGAGATGTCTTGTTGTGCCAGCACCTTTAAAACCGTTTCTAAACCGATCATGAAGGATGTTACAACCCGAAATTCATAGACGGTTGTGTATGTTGGGGCTTGTTACATAAGATACATTAATTAAGTCCCTCCAATATTAGTCGTGAGTCAAGATTTAGTTCATTGTATCATGCATTTGGCATATGTAGTTGTACATGGTGGTATAAATTGTCTGTAGGTGGGATTTCTAAGAACACCCATACACGTGGGCACTTGGTTACTAAACACTTGGTTACTCAAATAAATGTAAATGTTTCGGCAAATGGGATCAAAAAGCAATATCGAAATCTACGTTGGGCAAATAACTAATAAAATTATACAGCAAACATCACGATTTCTCTAGGATTGGCAGCCGCAGTACACGTTTGAGAAGGGTACTGCAGCCATGTGTGTTCACCTACATGTATCTGATACTTCATGCACTGGTCTAGCTAGCTGCCTGTTGCACGCAGCGACTCGACATTCAAGCGAAACGTACATGACGTAGGGCTGGAAAAAAATCACGATACAGCTGTACGACACATCGGCCTGTAGATTGGTCTGATGGAGACCTGGAGACGGTGTGATGCAAATAACGGGGCGAATGCGAGGAAAGGTTTGTGCGTTTTCATATACCAGTCGGTAGACCCACTGGGGTACCCCTCCTTATGCCCCCCGATTCCTCTTGCTCCAATACGGTGTTTAGTTTAAGCAAATACACGTAACAAAGGACTTGGTGGCTTTGGGGCAGTAAGTGGCCCCGCTATATTCATCACGATCATTGATGAGTGAATAGGTTATGTTAACGGCGATGACTCTAAATGATGAAACAGCCATAAACGTACGTTGAATGTAACTTTAGTCAGATACATTCGTGTAGCATTGGTGGTATTCTATTACTCCCACGTTTTCTTTTTTCTCCCCGTCTGTTTTCTGCTTGTTGCTCTTCTTCCTTTCCTCTTTCTTTTCTTATTTATGAGTTCCCTTACAATTTTCCTCCTTCTTCTCCTCTATTCTCCATTTGTCTCTTCTCGTCCCCCTTCTCCGTCTTCGTTTCCTATTCTTTCCCCCTTTGTTAACAAGTCATAACATGACACAACCCGCATGACACGAACTGCTGCCCATAAATACAAGTATGCACACATTGTGAAATAAAAAGACAGCGTGAAAATATTAATCATTTGAGCACTTGCTTGTGCCAGCTTGCCTTTGTGAAACACAATTGCCATATTTTATAGCAGCAGTTTTCATTACGCATATCAGGAATATATTATTTGTGTGACATGTGATGTGAATATCGTATTCCGTGTAATTCGATTCACGATGACTTAACATATATCGAACAATATTCAATAACCAAACTTTATGAGGTAAATCTCCTATAAATGAAAAATAGTTTAAACTGCTTATTTGCCTCCTGGCAGCGCGACTTCCGCCAAATTTCGGTGTCGATTACCCTCACTTTTCAAAAAATGTTGATATTTTGTGGATTTCTATATTGCAGAAAAGCGATATATTGTGGACTTCTAGTTTTTTTTAGATAGTAATATGTTGTGGGCTTCTTCCAGGAGTCGTAGCAATGCTCGGTTTGCGCTTTAATCTTTGCAAGAAAATCGTCAAGTTCAGTTTGGGGAAAGACATGGTCCGTGCCCTCATCTAACCCACAACACATTCATTGGATGGAACCGCTGATGAAGCAGGAGAATGGAAGGATATATTTTTCTCTTCATTTGCGAGTACAAGTTTCATGGCTTTCACTCGTTACCAAGAATGTGCAATTTATGAACATGTCAAATCACACACCGGAACCGGGAAAAATCGCTGCATCATGGAAGGCTTTCATTTACGTCATGAATGATTAGTTCACTGTATAAGCTTCGCTTCACGCGGATGGCGTTATCGTCGTCCGTACAATCAGACTGGCATACATATGCCCTCCTTAGTAAATTCGCTAAGTCGTGTGATCCAGTCTCGACGATTCAGACAATAGCCCCGACAATGAATCAGGTAAAGTCAGACTGAAGTGTTATATTTCTGGCCTTTGTAACTGAACAAAGAACCGAACGACAAGTTGACTTACATTAAAGCTAGAAAGTCAGAGAAACGGATGGCTTGGCGATATGTAGTTTGGGCAATGAGGTGCTAAAACCTCGCCCCTCCCTGGTTTGGAAAACACCTGATAAATCAGAAGGAGATTACCATGGTTACGCTGTGGTCGACAGCAGCCATAGCTTCATGATGTGAAAATGTGAACGATTTCATGTGCAAAAATTAATGCTTTCTTATTTGATGCATTTGTTGTGATTTTTATGACTTGGCATGATTCATCTTTTACGTTCAAATTGTGTATGTTTTCATCAGTACATTGAATAAATGAAATGAAATGTTGATCTATTAAAAGAATGTGTTTGAGGCAATTTGGACAGACAACTCCACCCACAACAAAGATCATGTAGGCTCGAAAATCATGTTCTGAAATATAACCTCCAAGAAGGAAAGAAAAAGTGAGTTAATTCGTACAGGTTATCACGCATTTAACGTGTGGAAATGATTCTTATAAAAATTGGATCGGGCTCACCAAACTATTTCCCATAATAATTCTTCCTAGTGACATCTCCCGTGTTTCTATCTGCAAAAATTATTTTGATAGGATTAAAGAGTGATTGCAATGGCAACATAATGACAAAATTCATTTAACCACTTTAAATGGTATTACTTTGTAGCACATACTTCAAGAAAACAAATAATGTTCTGTTCACATTCATGGGTTCCAGTGTTGTGTTAACAAATGGATGTGTAGGTATACAGGCAAGGAGTGGACAACATTTTTAATTATTCACAAAACTTTCCTATGAATTTCTAAAATGAATATTCCTTGCATTACCTGAAGACTAATTTGACCAAATGTATTGTTATTCATAATAACATTAGGCAACTAATCATACTCATTTATGATGCGCGTCTTTCTGTTGGCAATGTGTTTAGTTTTGTGTCGTAATAGAGTCTTCTTTGAACCTTTTGAAGATACTACCATGGTAACATAATATTACAACTTATCTTACTACTTTATATGATACGTTGGGGCTGAAAGTACATAACCTCAGTAAAAACAATGTTACATTAAATACAACCAGGATAACGAAACATTTTTGAGTATGTTACTGCCATTTACTAAGTTAATCGTAATTTTGGTGTAAGTTGGCTTGTACCAGGTATTCTAAAACTATATAGACTTTATTTACTAGATTGCA
Source organism: Arbacia lixula (assembly GCA_963669155.1). Taxonomy (NCBI): domain Eukaryota; kingdom Metazoa; phylum Echinodermata; class Echinoidea; order Arbacioida; family Arbaciidae; genus Arbacia; species Arbacia lixula. Next base: position 12,122,754 of record OZ022594.1, read on the forward strand.
TATACCATACATTTCTACCTAAATAGTGAATAAAGTGCAGAAAACATTGAACACCTTAACATTTATAAAATGTGGTCCCCGGTGGCGGCCATCATCCACGCCATTTTTAATCTTCAAAATTCCACAATCGTAACCATTTTAATTTGGTTTATCAATGTCACAAGCATTTACACTAGAAACACCCACGCGTTCTTTCTTCCTATTTCCTTGGATGTTACGGCCTTTTTGCTCTTTATGGGCTGAATGATCGCCATATTGCTGGTTACTATGTTAACGGTACTCCCTAAAACATCTAAAACCCGTTGAATTATGTTCATTGGATCCAAAGACATATTTCTAGACCAAAACAATAACCTTGATCGAAAACAAGAAAAGTTGGACGATATTTCAGTCTTTCGCGGCAGCCATCTTGGACGCCATTTTGAATAATTAAAATTGCTCAATAGTGCGCACTCCACACCACCCTAGATATCATGGCCTACATCTCATACATAAGTAATCAACAGAGAAAAGACTTTTATGGTAACCCCCAAAGCTGGTCCGAGGATTGCCCGAGTAACAACAATTAACATTTGCTGTGTGCGTTCCACCCATTGAAACTGAATCACTATAGATACAGGTGAACTAGTGGTATATTGACCAAGTGGTAAATAGCACGGGCTGTTAAATCATGTTAATCATGTTAATGGTTACAATTCTTGCGTAAGAGACCGACAGAAAGTCGGATTATAAAACCGGTCAACCCTTAACGGGTGCTGCCCTTTAAGTTCATCTTTGAATAGATTTTATTGTGTCGAGGGATGAGCGGGGTGTGGCAAAGTAAATTCGTTGAAGCGTTGATGATGCGCAAATGCCTTCACGTACTATTGTTCCGTTCTGTATAACCGAACAAGAGCGATACTTCCTACCCGTATCTTGCTTATATTTCTATCCTGTGGGTAAGGTTCTAACAAGGAAAACTATATTAGGCTTCAATGTGACATATTATTGGGTGGCAACCTCGACCGCTTTAATATAATGAGAGTAAGAAGGTATATTTTTGGTACGAAAATATGTCGGGAGAAAACATCAAATTGATGATCGAATACATCTGCGATGACGATTGACATATCTGAAATGAAAACACCTTTTTGTACAAAATGATGGCACATACCATTTCTCAGGTCTACATGGTATCGCAAAAAGCTAGCCGCGAACTGGTTTGAGAGTTATAGAAACAACTTAATGATAATAAGGTAACGTGATATTAACTCTTTGGAGTCGCCCCTTCGATTGTCAAATGACACGTCTTGTGTCACCATAACCATTATTTATGCTTTTCATTCAAAAGGCTGATTTTACCTTTTGTAAAACAAGTATTTAAAAGCTCGCGTTGATTAATTTCGTTGGAGATTATGATGCTTTGTCGAGGATGCGGACCAAAGGCAGTCAACGTACTTAAGGCGCCGATCGTTATTCATTCAGCTCCGTGTGAAATAAGCGGACTTCTTGCCACACCTGACGCCTATATTTTTTAAACATCTCTTCGAGGAGCGTAAAAGCATTCAAAACACTAAAAACAGAAAATGTCAATAAAACACTCAAGTCTACCATCACGACTCTTGGTATACACCACCAAACATGAGAGACTCTTTGGTGGGACTTTTAGCCAGAACTCTGCTTGCAAAGAGAAGAATTTACTTTGTCGCTATGCGACTTGAGGGTCGGGACTCAAGACTGTGGCATACACCAACCAAACGACGTTATGTTAATTCTTTTCTGTCTGCGTATGTGTGTGTGTGTGTGTGTGTTGCGAACCTAGACGGTAAGCTTGTCATGTATTGTGATGCAGACTCACATTAGCATGCTGACGGAAAGGACGATTCTTCAGTGATAGAGAATACATACCTATTGACATTGAAAGTAACATAAACACGATGGATTATTGCTGTCGTTATTTGAGTTGCTGTCATTGTGCGCTGTTACATTCGGTATGGAATCGGGCTAATGGATCAATATGTATGAAAGGGAAAGAGGCTGGTAGAATTAAGACCAGACAAGGGTGGAAGAATTATGGTCAGACGAGGCTGGTAGAATTGAGACCAGACGGGGTGTTGAGTGTGCGGGCGTTGCTTGTGAGATGGCGGCGACGTTCCCGCAAGGCTCAATAGGTTATACGGTTAACAGGTCTAGCTTGCATAAATGCGATAATGCAATAATGCTGGTTCGCTCTACCTCATCTACTTTTCTCCACCAATGATACGCATTGTGGGCAGTAAGAATACACTTTCTATCCTAACAATGACAAGGTCGGGTCATATATAGATATGTCTATGGTTCGAATTCTTAAATGAAGTAAGCATACATGCCAATTGAAAAAAGAAGGCTTAGATATCTGCTTACACTTCGAGATTGAGACACTTTACAACGTTATATATATAATCCCACACTATTGTAGGGTATAATAATAAATAGAGCATGTTGTGATATACCTCAATAAGTACGGAGAATACCAAGATGTCAAATGGACAAGGAACGCGGTTTCTATGAGCATTGAGCAGATTGACAGATTGCTCTTAGGCAGATTTCAGTGTGTGAATTTCAGACTTTATGGCATGCAAGAAGCTGCCGTATCGTGTTATAAAGTATCAGGATTAACGATTGTATAATTAGCGAAATGTATCATAGCGATTCAGAGCACAAAATATATCGTATTGAGTCAATAAGAATCAATACTATACGTATACTATATGTATATTTGTTTGAATTTTCCATGGTGAGAGTGTACTAATAAATACTATTTAGAAAAAAGTAAAACTTTTTCAATAGTATTTATTAGTATATTTTTTTGTTTTGTTTTGTTAATTTTAGCTAGTCCAGGTGTAGTACACTGGTAACGTTAATCATCTGCTCTGAATATGAGTTTTCGTCATGTTTGCGTCCTAAAGCTTTTTGGAATCCCGTCGTTGAGTTTTTTTTTTCGTTGCTTTCATAAGCTTTGTAGACATGATAGGCGGTCTTTATATAGACATGATAGATTTATGGAAATATAAATATATATTTCTATAATAATAGAGATACCATTCAAATAGTCCCTATGCGTGTGAAGGTAAAAATTGATTATGTGAGAATTTGAAAATAACTAATAATTATCAAACCGATGCGTCTTTAGTGTTGATTTGAATTTATCGAAGTCTGTCAATGATGTAATGCCTTGGGGAGGTTTTTCCATAATTTGGGTGCCGTATTTGCAAAAGCTCTATCACCGAATGCCTTAGATTTTACACGAATTTCAGGGAGAAGTTTTTTTGATTGATAACGAAGATTAAGACTAGGCTGGTATCTTTTAGTGAGTTTATTGACAGGAGCATTTCCACAGTTTGTACAACTCACTTAAGCTCTACTCCAGTCAATTAAATTATCTATATATACATATTTATACGTATAACACTGAATATAGAGAAATACAAATCGCTTCATAAGTGTGCGTATGTCTAGGTATGTATAGTTGGAGTGTATGCGGTGCAGTACAATCACATGCCTTATAAGTCGCAAGGCCAAAGGAGAGAGCTTTGTGAGAGAAAGAATGAAAGAAAGAAAAGGGGGAGAGAAGTGGGCGCATTATCCTTTGTACCTCGGGCCGAGAGATTGGGTGTGGTCCGGCGCTGGGCCTATTTGCTCATCGTGTCGGCTGTTGTGGCAAAGTATTAATGCCGATTCATCACGACGGCTTAAGGATGTACGCTTTACCCACCCAAATGTTTCCCCCGCTTACTAAAAGTAAAGATAAGGAGAGAAAGTGAGAGGGAGGTCGGGGTGAGCAAGGAGGAAGAGCAACTCATTGCAACCCAAGCTGGCCCAGGCACGACTTTGTTGAGTAAACATTTATTTTACGGCGATCTCATCTATTTGCTAACGACAAGGTTTCGAAAGGATTGCTGCGATGTTGATTGCTCGTTGTTGTGGTAAATTGCATTATGAACAAATAGTTTATAGAACGGGGGAATTATGGCAACAATAGAAAATTGATCATAATTATCGACGCGGTCAGAATAAAGGTACAATCAAACTTGTCTTTGAGGACCACCTAAGGGAGAAGTAAGAGAAAATCTGTTTTTGTGGGCAAGCGGTGTTCAAACGAACGACCGATACAAATACGTGTACATGGAAAGTTACTTGAAGATGTTTAAGTGATGTAGCTTTTACTGTGGTCTTTGCAGACGGGTGCGACCGTCAATCAAATAAAAGGGAGTTTGGGGTGTTGCGTTTCTCTGCGCGACAAGGTTATACTCCTTTAGCCTCTCTTGCTAGAAGCTGTATGACCTTTGCATTATGCGCTGAGAGTCCACAATGCGGGTTCTTTTTGCATTTTAGCACAATCACGAATCAAAAATACATTCAAAGTTTAGCCGCTTGTGTATACCTCATTGCTCATACAGCACGCACGTACACGCTTTGTACCATAGCTGTCTCACATCTTGGGCTATGGAGAGAAAATTTGCCCTTTGCCTGCACTTTTTGTGTCAACTTGAATAATGGCTAAAAAATATTTTCAATAATCTGAAGAGAATACATAAAATCAATACAGTACAGGACAAGAGTTTGAAGACAGGAGACAAAACTTATGACTGACAGCTGTGCTGTGCCTACTGTGAAGCATAGTGGAGGATCAGTGATGGTCTGGGGATATTTTGGAGGAGAAAGGTCTGGAGACTTGGTTCAGGTCAAGTGAGTCATAAAGAAAGAGCATTACCATTCAATACTTTAGAGGCATTTAATTCCATGTGGCTTAAGAATCATTGGTCAAAACGTCATCCTGCAACAGGACAATGACCAGAAACAGTCATTTAAGCATAACTAGAACTACATCCGTTCAAAAGAAGAGCATAATGTAATTATGAACATGATTTGACCATCTCAGTCTCCAGACCGCCCACCTTTAGAACTGGCATGGGATGAACTTGATAGGCAGGTCCGCTGCTCCTCCCGCAGCAATGACAATCAGATGTTTGAATCTGCATGGAAATCATTGTCTGCATCATACTTCGAAGATCCTTCACATCTGGTCTTTTGCAAGTTCCCGTTTCAAAGAAATTGTGGGGAGAACGGGCCTTTGCTCACACAGGGACAAGCCTGTGGACTTCTCTTCCACAGAGTGTGAAAATCCGGACGTCAGTGACCACCTTCAAGGACAACCTAAAGACATAGCTGTATAATGGTGATTTTCGATATACATCCATAATTTGTAAAGTTCATACCTGTATTTTTTTTCTTTTTCTCTTTAATTTTCTCTGAAGCGCCATGAGCATCTTATTAAGATGGAAAGTGCGCTTTGTGAGTTCTATGTATTATCATTATTATTCAAAAGACTTGGAGAGCGCATGCAAAGAATCTGTAAAGTAGTGATGAATCCAAAGTGTGAGCCAAACCTCTGCAAAATGGGTACTTGACCTGTAATTCCTGTTGGAAACATGCTTGTGTAATGTCATAAAAAGAACAAAAAGAACTTTGAAAAGGTTATTGATTTTGTAATGTTTCTCTTATGTGCATGGGGCGTTAAATGATCGAATTTTATGATTATAGGATGGTTATGTCACAGCGCGGATTCCTAGTTTACAGGTAGTGTGTACCTTTAGCAAAGAATATAGGTAACAGCATGAATAATGCGACATATGCAATGTATATAAGTGATGATTATGCAACGGTATAGATGACATAATATAGCATTAAGAAATTTTCCTCCGAATGTAGAAAGTGAAACGTCGCTTTTTTTTTCAAATAGATTTATTAACGCGTCGTCTAAAAACAACTACTGTATACCATCTCTACATTATCACACCATATGTATTACGCCATGTGTATTAAACCATCTCAACGGCACACCCCTTTGTATGGACTTCCAAGAGGGAAGGTCACTCTTTCTAGTCCATATTCCCATTGATTAGTATCTTACGTAACGTAAGGGTTTGAAAAGGATACGCTTTCCTCGCCAACAATTACGAGGGGACCGCACCTTTAATCCATCGATCTACGTTTCTGGATTTGAGCACCGATGCGTGGCGCCCTCCTCCTACGTGCGTTTAATCCGCCACCAGCGGTGGGTTGAACGAACCGCTTTACGGATAACTTTATGCCTATACCCCTCGTTCACCCCAGAAGGCTATTGAGCCTACAATCAGTAGCAATCAGGCATTGAGAGTGCTGTACGAAATAATTATATAACCTCCACAAACCAATACGTCGACCGAAAGATATATACCGTGCTAGTCCACATCATCAACTACTTGTTACTTTTTGGAATAATTCTTTTCTTTCAAATAAAAACGTTGTTCATGTTCTCTCACAGCACAACCATCTTGTTGTATTTAAATTGTTTCTTCTAATTCATATTGATACCTTAATTTCCGTCCAAAACCTCATCGAAATTCAGCGATCGCTATAATTCCGTAAAACATCTTAAAGTCAGTTATCAGCTTTATCATTAGATCGGGATTTCTCATACATTATTGTTTGTTTTTTCTTTTAAACAAAATTTTGCTTTTTGACCTGCAAAAAAGCTACCCTGTCAACAAATATGAATGGCTTCATATTTGCATGGTTTTGGTTTGGTTCTTTTTTTCTTTTTTTACAGAATTGTATGTGTTGACGCGCGAACAAAAATAATTCCATTCGTGCCTCATTGACTCAAATGGAATGAGGAAATGAAGACCTTGACACACGCCAGCGATGAGCGTACAATGGCCTGCATTGAATTCAAGGTTTTGTAACAGACCACCCTTGACATGCTTGATGTGCATGAGCGGGACGGAAGTTCTTATACTGCATATTCTGTCCACTTTCCGTTGTTGTTGTGTTTTTAAAATTATATTTGTCTTGAACGGAAAAAGGGCTATGCCTTATGCACATCATCACACTACAAAACATGCAACATGTGATTCTACATTACATGCAATATGCATGATGTAGAGAGAGAAACCCAAGATTTATGGGATGTTTGACCTGAAAGACTGTCTGTCCCTTTTGCAGGTCAAAAATACAATTTTGTAATAAAGAAAAAAAAAGCAAATGGAAGAAAATAATGCATCAGAACTGTCTTCCTTACAATAGAACTTGGGACCGACTAGCTATAAGCGTAATTATAGCGATCGCTAGAATTTTTTTAGATTTTGGCGGGTCGTTCAACATGTTCAAAACCTAGGGTTAAGCAAAAAATGTGGGTCATTTACCAAGTTTGAAGCGGATAACCGGAATCTCCCAGTAGCACGCCCTCGAGCTGCCACGTTGAAACTTGCGGTAGAATCGGCTATTCTGTTAACGTACAGTTTTAATGGCATTGTGTTATGCGAAGTATTAATATGGGCCAATTTTAAATAAATAAGTATCTTATATACACTGTACATATTTTCCTTGGCATAGAAATACTTCCATATTTGCATAACGGTTCGTGTTGTAACTCATTATCTCATTATCAAGCACTTAAAGACAGCCCGTCCCTTTTTCAGATCACCACACAATAACCATCGAAACATTGGCAAAAAATGAGAAGTGTTAGCAAGCTCTATATTCACAATTTGAAACTGATATGTAGTGTAAAATTCAAATAATGCACGTAAATAACGTCTGATTGATAGTCTTTACCACAGGCTCTTAGAAGTTTGTGTTGAAATATCTGCTTTATTGATTAATCTGTTTATTGAATTATAAAACGCATTATGAAAAAAATACCTCATCTCCAAGGTTTGGTAATTACTCATAAAATTAGGATTTCACACATGTATAATAACCACATAGATACTGTAACAAAGACTAATACTTTTTTCGTAGTACGAAAAAAGTCGGTTTGAAATTTAACGGCTGAAACTTTTTACATATACAGAAAGCTTCAACATGCTATATTCTTAGAAATGGTCTTGAATCACACTTTCTTCAATTTACGTTCGTGATAGACGATTTCAAATTTTAAGCTTGTTAAAGGGACGGACAATCTTTAAAGCATGATATGGCCAGGGGTGAGACTGTAAGGTGTATGTGTGTCAGTTGCAATGAGAATAGATGAGAAACCTATAATTATAATACTGCTGTTCAATTCTATGAATGATAGGGATATTGAATTATACTAGTAGACCTACTACTAGTACTAGTACAGGCGTGATTAAACAAGGTATACGATGATTAAGGGTATTAAGAAAGTTATTCTTACCTCATTTTTGTGGTTGCACAAAGCTTCAGCTTCTTGATCGACAGAGCGGGAGACACTGGAAGCGTACTTACATTGCCGATGATGATGTACCATGTGTGTCGTGCACTTCAAGTAGATACAAGCAAAAAAAACAGATCAGATAATGTTCATAAATATGGAAGGAAAAAAATAAAATCAAAGTGAGAACATCCGATGTGATGTAAATTTTCCATTTTCATTGAACAACTAGACTGTTTCTTTTAAACAATGAATACATATTTCTTTCTTATCGCAGTCGGGGAAGCTTACACATCATCATCGTCGACATCATCGCCGACTAAGGAAAGAGATGATTCGCATCACGGGGACTTTGCAATATTTGCATCAACTCATTTATTAAATCAAAGTAAGTGAGACGGAGATAAATATGTAAACGAACTGCCATGTTTGTACTATATTTTAGTATCATTGATCATATGCAATTGTTTACATGGTTTATGTGTATAATCTCATGGTATTGTTATTAAAGTATTTCGTATGACACTCGTAACGCCTGTTTGATACCGTTTGCAGGCTAAATAGCCTTCTGGAGGGAACCACGAGGGTGGGCATTTCTCATACGATTTTCTATTTAATGTAATATCTATAAATCATGTCCAATGTCCAACATTTTACAGCCAGTTGCGATGTAACATTTGTCTGAACTATTATTTTTTGTGGGCATACGATATTTCGAAATGTAAGCACTTCTTTCATCGTGTAAAACATTGCTCAAAACAAATGTTATGAAAATCAAAGTTTGATAATGAATGCATACTAATAAAATATTGTGTCTGTGGTGAGTATATAATGTGACACATTGTTTTATTCTGTTCTCTCGATCCAGAAAACCAGATATCACAAGCTGCAGTAGCGTATCCATCGTCAGAAGTGAACGATGCAATTTTGAGAAACGTAGATAGTCAAAGATTAAAACTTTTACAAGATGCAATTTCAAGGACTAAACAGGATGAAGAGACAAATACACTTGAGACTTCTGAGTTACTATCGCTTACAACCGTAGCCTCTGCCACGCAAAGAGAGCATGTTACTGAGACGGATGTAAGGGCGGCATTTGGGACGACGAAAGCTGCCGAGATCATGACGGAAGTCGATTCAAATATGGCGCACGGGACGACGACGTCCTTCGAAACTCTCACGGAAAAGGATCCGGCTGATTTATTGCCAGCTACGACAGAAACTTACGGAAGACTTACGGAGGCCACCACGGATCCACCGTCGGAGTGGACTACGCAGGAATCAGACTTGCTGACGGTGTCCGTGGCGTCGCAGCGGCCCAGCGCGGTTGAGTCGGCGACGGAATCGCCGGACCGCTCAGGAACGACGCCATCAAACCTTTCCGAGTCGATCACCACAGGGGACGAAGCGGTTGAATCATCGACGGTTTCGCAGTCTATAGGAGAGTCCGTTACGGTGTCATTGACCACGGAGAGCGGAGCGGACGGACCTAACGTTGTGATTCCTTTGTTGAGTAGTGGCGAGACTGTGACAGTTATGAGCGACAAAGAAGAAGATGTAACTGGTTCAAGTAAAGGTGCAGTATACTTCTATAACTTATTAGTCCTCTCAACTCCATCTCCTTTCTTTCTTCTTCTCCTGTGTAAATTCTAACTCTTTTATTTCGTCGAGTGTTTGTGTTCTTTGGTCTTCCTCTTTATTCTCAGCCTCCTGCTCTTTCAACAGTTGACATCTCACAGTACAAGTTCATGTACACGTTAATATACATGAAGTCACCTATGAATCAATGTATTCCTCATTTGTTTAGATGCATAACAGACCCAGCCCTTATTATGTCATGTCACTATATGTTCGTTCGTTTCCAGAACAACCTTCGGGTAGTACTACGCAGTCAAATGTCATGCTTCCCGCTGGCGATAACAATGTTCTTGATGAAAACACCGACGAACACTACAACGGAGAGATCAAAGAAGAACTTATAAGCAAATCAAGCTTTGATTCAACAGGAGCTCCAGTTTTTGATCACAGCTTCGGTGCTATGCCGGATATACCTGAAACAATGACGAAAGAACCGTTTCAAGACAAACATTCCCCTGTTGATTCGTCAACGACGGTTGTTATTGATGGCGATACGACAGCACCAAATGAAGTCGTCACGGCTATGTCGATGATGACAGACGAAGTGACGAGGGAAAGCGAGACCGTTGATTCGGGAGTCGAAATCGAAGTCGTGACTGAGCGAGCGTCGGATGTAACAACACCTGAGACACTTGAAGGTAAGGAGTGGGATGAGCGAGTACAGAGAACATAGAAGATGGGTAGAATGGAGGAAGAGACGGTGAAGGAGACGAAGAGGAAATCTAGAGGCGAAGAAAAGAAGAAGACGAGTGGAAGGACTAAGTGAAAAAGAAATGAAAAACAAGTGGAAGGAGAAGAAAAAAGAGGAAATCGCAGAGAAGCGAAATATGAAGAAAACAAAGATAATAGGCGAGAAGTGTAAAAATTAATAATACATACACAGATTGAATCTATAGGAATGTGTACCAACATGTATGCAATAAACATTAGAATGCATCCAAAAGTTATTATTTTGTGCTTTAGGTCGCATTTTCTATTCTTACAGAAAACAAAATGCTTCATTTTCTGTATTATAGAGAAACAAACCGGGTTCTTCAAGTGTGGTGACGGGACGCTCATCTCGATCCAGTCTTACTGCGACAAGAAAGGCGATTGTCCCGACTTCTCCGACGAAGATGCCTGTGACGGTAAGCTTCGGATACCATGGTAAACCCCACCCCACCCCACCCCATCCCCATTCCCTACTCCCACCCCACCAACACTAACACCAACACCACACCCCCTTTTGTTCTACCAGTAGGGTCCACGGTTCTATGATCTTCACGCTAGAAATATTATCTATACACGAGGCATTCATTTCTAGAAAACTATTTGTGTGCCACGTACGTATTTGTTCATCAATAATGGCACACATTAACACAGAAACATATATACATACATACATATGCACAATCAATGGTTGTAAAACAGAGACTAAGCTACTTTGGACACATTATCAGATCAATATAGGACATCATGCTTGCGAAAGTGTACGTAAGGCAGAAGGAGAAGAGGAAGACAGAGAAATAAGTGGTAAGAAGGAATTACTGAGGAAACGATAATCTTTGAGGGAACTAAGCATGCTTGCACAGGACAGAACAGCATGGAGAAAGTTTGTCCATGGGGTCACCAGGAGGCGAGAACGACTCCATGGCACTTTACATCATACGCACATAATTCCATACGTGTACTTAGACATACAAACATACATACTTCAGCCCATAGTCTAAATGCATGTTAATACAAAATTCATAATATATGGCCATTTCTGTCTTGGTTACAGCGGAGGAGAAAGCCAACTTAACTCAGCAGATGCATCGGCCAGCTTCGGACTGGGACAGCTTGGGATCACATGACGATGCTCTCATCTCATTGGACGTTTCGGATATGACGTCAGTGGAGGAAATTGAGCGTAAGCCTTCAAGATGTTCTTTAATACTTTCAAGAATCGCTGAATAAAGGAGTATACTTATTTGTGGTTGAAAGTGGAAAACTAGAATAATCGTCTGGAATTCTAATGTTGTATTCAGACAAAGATGTAGAAGAAGAAGTAGTACTACTTGTTGTTATTCTTAGTTGGACGGACTACGAGAAGCTACATCAGGCCCAGTAAATAGTTTTGTATTAAAGTACGGTGCTAGACACAGACGACGTACTTGTCATTCTTGAGTTTTGAATATAGATATCCAGCAGCCTAGAAATCAGGAAAGGTCATGTAGAATACAGTATTACACTATGGGCAAATTCCGCGTCACGCGAATAACTTTTCCCACACGTTTTAAATCATAGACATGATAGAAGGTCAATATAATTTCATCTCATCCAATTTCTTTGCAAAGCAGTCACGGTTAAACAGTGCACATTGTGTAAATGAGTTATGTGTTCCGTCACGGTCATTATCATTTCTTCTCATCGAATTTCTTTGCAAAGCTGTCACTGTTAGCAGTGCATATTTTGTAAATGATTTATTTGTTCCGTCACGGAACATTTAGTTAATTTCATGAATGCAAAAATTACGTATATGTCTCATCAAATGTTTTTGCAAACATGACAAATAATCATTGTCAACAGTGTACATTAATACATGATTTGTATTTATCGTAAATGTACATTTTCCGTCATGCCCATTACACGCGTTGTTATTCCATTGGAGCCAGAATTGCCAATAAACATAATACACCTTCTTGATATGATTGATGCTAATTAATCATAATTTTTCCTCAACGCAGAGAGCAAGACTGAACAACCGACCATGTTTGAGTGTTTAGACGGTGGTGACGTCATACCAGTTTCGGCGGTGTGCGATAAACGGGCTGATTGCGAAGACTATTCGGATGAATACGATTGCGACGGTAAGTGCACTTTATGCTTCCATTGTTTTCCCTTGAAAGACAGTGTGGTCAATATTTCTGCCAAGCAACTATTTATTTCATTCAATATAGGTCACGAGCACAGGGTGAGACTACACAGGATTTTCTTTTCCTTTGGGGGATGTAGCCCTCGTCGCGTGTGCATTGCCTTAAAAAAATAGCAAACGACACGATTTTTGCCACGATTCTGTCATCTGATCGTAGGGTATACTACTGGAAATGTGATATCATCTTCTTGTAAAAATCCTGGGTACTACGATTAAGCCAGTCGCAGAGTCGTACGACTGATCGAATGTTGTCTGCAGTATTTTTCTCTCTTTGTATTCTTTCTCTCTCTCTCTCTCTCTCTGTCTCTGTCTCTCTTTGTCTGTCTGTTTGTCTGTCTGCCTGTTGAAGAGAAGCTTACAGACTATGCATCAATGTTGTTTACTCCTACCCCCCCCCCTTGCTCCACACCTTGCCCCACCACCACCACAGGGAGCAAACACGTGACCACCCAAGCCACTACCACTTTAGAGGCGACCACCTTGCCATGGCAACCGAGTTCCCGTTGGAATAAATCACCCACCATTGAGCTCCTGAACGGTAATGTATCAGTTTAAAATCTGACAAAGAGAGAGAGAGAGAGAGAGAGAGAGAGAGAGAGAGAGAGAGCAAGAGATGGTGTGTTAGAGAGAGGAAAAACCCGACGAATCAGTGTGAAAGATGGTAACCAACAGATTACATGAATGTGACAAGCCAGTAATACATGTGTCATGTACATAATACAATATTTGAGCAAGTAATAAGCCTGTGTATTTAAATCCACTCTCTGCAGAAGACGAGGAGGTGGTGGAGTTTTTCCGATGTCTGGATGGGAGTGGCGTCATCCCAATCAAGGCCGTATGTGATAAGAGGTGGGATTGTCTTGATTTCTCCGACGAAGACGAATGTGATGGTAAGTCTTCATCTTTTCTTCTTCTTTCTTCATATCCTTGAACTATTTCACTTTCTCACCTTCTTCGTCTTCTTCTATTTTACTTTTGTCCAGTCCTTCTCCTCCTCATTCCTTGTCTTATCATTTTTTTTATTCGACTCCTCCTCCTCTTCTTCATCCTACTTTTCCCCTCCTCTGTCTTTCCCCTCCCCCACCTCCTCCTTCTCCTCCTCCGCCTCCTCCTCCTCCTCCTCCTCCTCCTCCTTCTTTTCTCTCTTCTTCTTCTTCTTCTTCTTCTTCTTCTTCTTCTTCTTCTTCTTCTTCTTCTTCTTCTTCTTCTTCTTCTCCCTCTTCTTGTTATTTTTCTTTTTGTTCCTCTTCTTCTTCTCCACCTCATCCTTCTTTTATTTCTTTACATTCTTATTCCTGAACTATCTATTCTTTAATTCTCTTTTTTAAAGTGTTCGTCTTCCTTCCATTGTAACCGCACAGACTTTTCCTACAAACACTGATTTCAATATAAAAGCATGACGTCATCGTTCTCTTTATGTTACCCCATCCCCAGCTAAAGGGAAGCTGAATATCACTAAGCTCAGCAAGACGAAACCCTCGATGAACTGGGCGACTGCGGCGCCAACTGTCAACCTTCCTGATAGAGAAACGAACATGATCATCGAGGAGGTGCCAGGTGAGCAACCCGTCCATATCGACGTCGTTGATGTTGCTGAGAAGTTCTTTGCACATAAGTTTGCATAATTATTTCTGAGTGCGCAATTTTACTAATCAATTGATATGATAAGTTTGACTTCATTTTGAACTTGAGGCGATTCAACTGTATATTTGACACTCGGGGATTTTGCATAAAAGATAAAATAACATATAACGCGCATGTACAAAGGCACTTTATTCAGTATAAATGATTTTTCTTTCAACTATAGCGTGTTTATTTTCAGCTGTTAAACCCACCTCCAACTTTCTTTTGTCTTTTCAAAAGAAATTAAGATATCAATATGAAGTAAAAGAAACGAACAATTTGTAGCAAGACTAGTTTATTCTCTCGACAGAGGGAAAAATATCCAACTAATTTCAAATCTATACAGTTTCCGTTTTTATTTATATTGTATCTTGTTCAAGTATATGTATACATTACGTGTACATCTATTTTGTTATGATTTTGCTGTGTGAGAACACGAATAAAGTTTTTATTTAAGAGAAACAACCCTCCTTTGTTTCTTAGATGCTAAGGGAACTTTGCCTGAGTTCTGGCGGTGTGAGAACGGGAACTATATCTTCATCAGCTCCGTGTGCGACAAGAAAGACGATTGCGGCGATTTCTCGGACGAAGACGACTGCCAGGGTAAGAGGAAGAGATCGATGGGGTGGCTGAGGATGAAAAAGATAGATAGAGAGAGAGAGGGAAGGAGTGTAGGGAAGAGAAGGCGAGGGCGATAGAGGAGAGGATTAAGTTATATATATGTGGAAGTGAGGTAGGAAAAGAAAGGGTTAGAGAAAGAAAGAGAGGAGATAGAGACGAGATAACAACGATGTATATGTTAACACGAAGGCTTACTCGAAGGCAATGAAGAAAGTAACTCCTTTGGAAGACATCTATTCTTTTTGCATTGTGATGGAGCCTAACTCGTTTCTACCATCCAACCGGCATTTGTTAACAAGACTCTTTCATGTATTCATGGTGTTATGATATTTGTCTCTGCCTATGTCTTGCAGGGAGTCGGAAGATCCCAGTAACAGAAGCCCCGCCTATTCTCGACATAACGACCGTTTCACCAACAAAACTCTCTGACGGCGTTACATTGGCTGTTACCACGCCCTTAGCAACTACCGTCCAATCAATGCGTGGCTCTCTGACGCTTTTCCAGGAATCTGACATCGCATCGTGGGATGGTTTTACCACCCCATCCCTTGGTGAGACCAATAATCATGATTAACCCTTTGTGTACCGGAAAAAATGCATCGTTTTGAGATTTGTACGTAATAATTATGCACAAGTGCATCAATTGTAGATATATAGTTAATCCGTACACCACTCATACAGTTGAAGTTACGTTTGCTATTTGAATTTGATCAAGGCCGTACGGAAGACCACCTCGAGGTGAATGTGCGCCTTTAAATTATATAAAAACTGAATAAACATGTAAATGATAAGTAGATAGATAAATAGAAAAGCAAATAGATCAATCAATTAATCAATATGATAAACGTGTTTGCACGTTCTTGCAGACATCATGGATGAAAAATTTCCCGTTGCGATGTTTCAATGCGACGATGGCGAAGAGATCGCAGCTATCAAGGTCTGCGATCACAACGTCGATTGTTTCGATGGATCGGACGAAGATGACTGCTACGATGGTGAGTTGAGAACTTGACGTTGGGTGTAGATGTCCAATGTAGCGCGCTGATCTCCCCAGTGGGGAGATCAGTGATGTACCGTTAGATAATGAAGTGTGTGTGTATGTGGGGGGGGGGGGGGGGGGGGGGGCGGCGGTGGGGGGCGGGTTGACAGATTGACTGGGTTTGTCTGGTTTAAGATAACTCTTTAAACCACAGAGTCACAAGAAGAGGGAAGTGGAAGAAAAAGATGAAAAGAAGGAGAAGAAAACAAAATAATAAAATGAGCCCAAATGAACACGAACATGAATGTTTAAGTTTACATTTTTCTTTAGATTTTCTTTAAAAAGTCTATACAGTAAAACCTGTCATAGTGGCCACCTGTCTATAGCAGCCAACCTGTCAGTGGCCACTAAAATAATTCCCCCGAAGAGAGATTATGTATTAAAGAACCTGGCTATAGCAGCCACCTGTCTATAAAGGCCACAATTTGTGTTTCCTTGGGTGGCCACTATAGACAGGTTTCACTCTATATCGTAACATGAATAAAAAGAGGAGAGACCCGTACACGGTAGTGCAAATAGAAGAGAAAGTTTAAACATTCCACCCGCTCATTTGCACACTGTCCAAAATGGTGCACTCGTCCTAGTACATGTTACATAGCTCACACCTCTTCTTGTAGCTATGCTTGTACAGCAAATACACAGGCAGTCGCTCAAATACGACAGGCCTAAATCCTTCCCGATGAGGTAAACCAGTTGTCAATATACGGGAATGTTCTTTGCTCACCTAGCCTGGCTTTCAGGCTGCTTTGGGCATTTTCTAAACAAAACTATTCAACTAAGGGGTCTGGCTGCAGTAGACTAATCACATTCGATCTCTTCTCCAGCTTTCCCGCAGAGAAAAGAGGAAAATGATGCAGTGACTAGTCTTAGAACATCAGACACTATTTTCAGTTTGGATCAGAAATGTCCAACAGCCTGGAATCCAGGCTATGCTAAAAACTGGAACAAAGTGTGGTGTCTGATTTAGCACAAGAAAGGGTCACCAGTCGTGCGTAAAGTCATTCTTACACCCCCTGTGGATAAACTTAAAAATAGATTCTGTGTTTATCATGCAAATTTGTGTTCTTCCCTGCCCATTATTCCGCAAAGGTAGCCGGTATATTGGCACGAAGATGTGTAGTAAGCCCATGGCACTTTTAAGGACGGTCCGTGTAATGAAAAGTGTAAAAAAAAATTGGAAAAAAGACAATGTCTGCCAAAATCGTGTAGGTCAAATTCATCATTTATTTTCGCCTTGTCACGACAAATTACATTGTACTTAGTCGGGTAATTTAATGTGCAGTGGTGTTCAACATTCAGCCCCGAGGCAAATGATGCATGTCTTTGTCATTTTAGCTATGATTTCACTATGTCGCAAACCACATTTCACAGCTATTCTTGAAAACGCTCTCTCATGACCGATGTTATTGGTCATGCTTCACTTCCATTTTGTAATGTTGTTTACATCGGCCCATATTCACAATAGTGGTTTAACTCAGACCACGGGCTACACTTAGAAATAACTTTGTGGGGCGCAAAATAAATCATCTGAAGCTGTGATAAAATCATTAATTTTCATCATAGAGACACAACACTGGGTGATTACAATGTTCGCTGTAATTGTTTTGTGGACAAACTCGATACACCATTGTGAATCCGTGGAATCAATTCATTTATCAAAATTAATTGTGTTGAATCAATGATGATGTCCATATTCTTTGGCGTCCCATAATGTTTATCCAGGCTAACTTAATTCTTAATGTTTAACCTCTGTTCAGAATACGGACCGATATCTGCAAAAACATTCTGGCCAGTTCTAACCTTTGTTGTTGATTGCTTTTTCTTTTCTTTTTCTCCTTTCTTTCAGGATGGGACGATGAGCCTAGATTGAGGTGTAAGTCACTCCATCTTCACTTTCAATTATTGGTCTTTTAAACAAGCAATAGTAGAAGTTAAACAGTTATTTAGTAGAATTCTTGATATGCCCTAATAGTATGAGTTGTATTTGTCGTTACAGTAATAGTGTTATTATTCGTAAAAGTAGTAATATGTAGCAGTAGAAGTACTACTAGTAGCAGGAGTAACAGCAGTAATGATGATATAATTACGTAATAGTAGTAGTGGTAGTAGTAGTAGTAGTAGCAGTAGCAGTAGAAGTAGCAGCAGCAGTAGTAGTAGTAGTAGTAGCAACAGCAATAGCAGTAGCAGTAGTAGTAGTAGTAGTAGTAGTAGTAGTAGTAGTAGTAGAAGTAGTAGTAGTAGTAGTAGTAGTAGTAGTAGTAGTAGTAGTAGTAGTAGCAGTAGTAGTAGAAGTAGCAGTGCTAGTCGTGCCAGTAAAAGTATCGGTAATAGTAGTAGTAGTGGTAGTAGTCATTTTTGTGGAAGTATATAGTAGCAGTGTTGTAGCAGAGGTAGCAGTAGAGCAACAGCAGTAATAATAAGCATGTAGTAGCAGTATCATGTGGTGTTATTATAAACAATGTATTGTATTTTGAAGTCGGAAAAGTCGAACGTGTAGGTTGCTAATGACTGTGTAGCGATGCCTCGGGGATCAGGCTATAGATGTCTCCTTTTTAAAAGTAGCATTCTGACATTTAAAACAAAATTTGTACAGATTGAGAGTGGGGCCAAGCGAAGTGAAACAAACTATCTACACAATACAAACATAATAAATATAGTCGTAGCATGATATAAAACAATAAAAACTGGCTCATATAGAGGTGCGTTGATATATTCAAGGTCGGAAATGAAACGTCTCTCTTCCTCTCTCTTTTAGTCGCTCGTGAGGTTGGGTCTGGGACCGGCCCTACTCCAGTTGGTAAGTCACATGTAATACAGAGTACAGCCATGTATTTGTTTTTCCTTCTTCAATTACTCCTTTACTGTATCTATAGAAGCAAAAACATGAAAGAAATAGGTGAAGGTTTGACAAATTTCCGTCAAACTTTGACATAGTTATACATTTAAACATTTTTAATGTTGTGAAGTAACTTGTGGAGTACTTTTTGAGTTCTAACTTTCGCAAAAGGTATACCAATATGTTTTATGCATTGCCTCAAAGTTCTCCGTGTGCCCATTGTGTAAGTTTAATTTAATTCAAGGAAAAATGGAATTCCATTGGTTTTTAAAGTAGTACATATTTGCATCTGAGCCCAACTTAGGGTATTATCCATTATGCATAGTGTTAATTGTGGATTTAATTGTAGGTACAGATCTATACAAGGTATATCCGTGTGCATTCTGATAGTTTATGATTTTTTTTTTTTTTTTTTTTTATTTATTTATTTATTTATTTATTTTTTTTTTTTTTTTTTTTTGGGGGGGGAGATAGTTTATGTTTAACGGTGTCATAACGATAACCGGTGTTTAAAACATTTAGATCAAAAGGCTTTGCCACTTGAGATGGTAACCAAATCTCCAACGTCGGCCTAAAATAATTGACTTTGTGTCTTGTTGATTGGACGAAAGCCTTAAGTTGTTATATCACGGTTACATCGATATCAGGAATATCGCCGCACAGTGGGCCAGAATGGTTTCAAAGTGCGCCAAAACTCGCAGTCACCAATATTTTTCTAAAATTTATGTTTAAATGTTGGTTTGTATGGAAATCAGACCCGCGGAATCCAATGAAAATAGTTGCAAACACATATGACGTCATTAAAATACCGCTTTCTGATAAATACCGCTTTCTGATTGGTTGTGAAAATACAATGTAAAATAACACAATGTAGGCTAATACATGATCACTCTGTCTTTTTAATAGATTTATGTTGAATGGTTAGGAATTAGGGTGAACAGACACGTGGAATCCATTGGAAACATTTTTAAACACATGACGTCATTTATATACCGCTTTGTAATTGGCTGTGAGAATGCATTGAGAAATATATCTATCATGTTATAATGATTCGTAATCACTAAGTTTTACTTAAAGTTTATGTTCCAATGCTGGGATTAAAGGTGAACAGACTCTTAGAATCCACTGAAAATATTTTCAAACACATATGACGTCATTTAGATACCACTATGTGATTGGCTGTGAGAATACATTTAGAAACGTCATAATTATGGTGTTACAATAATTCGAAATCATGAAGTATTTCTTTAAAATATTTGTTCAAACGTTGGGATTTAGAGTGATCAGACACTTGATAGACCTTCTCTCTCTCTCTCTCTCTCTCTCTCTCTCTCTCTCTCTCTCTCTTTGTCTCTCATCCCCTCTTTCTCTATTTCTCTCTCTCTTTCATGTCACATCAGTTAAGAAAAATGCAAGTCTGAGACTGTGAAGCCTGTGATATACGGTATTTGTGTAAAAACGCGCACATGATGTGTGTGTGATTTGCCTGCCTATGATCTGGACACAGTGCGCGCTCAGTATCGCATGGCAGATTTAAGCGAAAAAAGGACGAGCATGCGGGTGGAAAATTGGTATTACTAAAAAAACGTGCAAAAATGTGCAGCCAGCTTTGGTACCATTGTAAAGCATGAACTGTAATAAAGGCAATCATGATATTTTTAGCGCGGGAATCGACGGGAATGTTGACCACTTTTGATCATGAAAAATATATGCCATTTTCCTGCCATTATTTTGGGTTGCATCATGACTTACTTCCGGGAGGCATACTTGTTTGCCTCTAAACTGTATAGAGTTGTGCTCCCACTGAATATCAAAATGCAATCCATATGTTTTTATATCAATACGAGTTATTCTCGGACATTTCATGTCTCATCAGCTAAGAAAAATGCGAGTATATAGACTGTAAAGCTTGTGATATAGGTATTCGTGTACAAACGCGTACATGTTGTGTGTGTGAGTTGCCGACGTACAGTATGTACCGTACACAGTGCGCGCTCAGTATTGCATGGCAGATTTAAGCGAAAAAAGGACGAACATGCGGGTGGGAAATGGGAATTACTCAAAAACTTGCAAAAACCTGCAACTAAATTTGGTACCATTATAAAGCATGAACTGTAAAGGCCCGGTCACATATAGCCGACGCACGGCCAACGCACTGAAAAATTAATTGGCACACCTAGCGAACGACAACGCACTGGCCAAAATGACATATTTTCGCCAATTTTCAACACGCTGGCCATGCGACCCCCGTGCGTCGGTTATGTGTGACCGAGTCATAATGAAAGCAATCATGATATTTGTAGCGCGGGAATCGACGGGAATGTTGACCACTTTTGAGCATGAAAAAATGCTGTTTTCCTGTCATTTTTTTGTGTTGCATCATGACTTACTTCCGGGAGGAACATTTGTTTGCCTCTTAATTGTATAGTGAAGTGAAATAACTATTCTACAACAGGCAAATGCAATATTATGGAGATCAAATTATTCGTTTAGCAAAAACCTTTAAAAAAAAACGCAGTAATACATTTTATACACGATTTACCTAATCATCCAAATATCCGATGTTTTAAAAGAAAAATGACCCACTCAAAATCAATTTCAAGCAGAAATATTGCTCAGAGGTATGCCAGAGGTTGTAATCTTTGCTTAGAATGTGAAAAAAATAAATATTGTTTTGATGACCAAACCCTATTTTGGCCCACTTTTGTTCACGCCTGGCCCACTGTGCGCCGGAGCCAGAGCTTACACAGTGTGGAGGGGTATATTGTATTCAAAACATTTAATTCGACGACCTTTAAAGAATTTCATGATTTTATCAACAATATTATATGTAAGAAGATTCAGCTATGATTGTATGGATGAACAGTGAAGTGACAGTTAAAGTTAGCGCTCAGCCTTTCGAGCCTACGAGTACGACGAAGTGATATTTTACGACATTAGCTGTTGTGCCGTTACCAGGTTCACGGTCCCGCGTGCTTATTTTTGTGTAGCTGTGAGTACTTTACACCTAAACGAGCTCTAGTCTAGTCTCGGAGTCTAGATAATTTATGGCTTGCAATCAATCCCGTGTGTGTACCTCATTTAAAATGTATGCGTAATTAGTCAGATAGAAATTATCTACATGAATTTATTAATTAGGTTCAAAACAAAAAGATAACAAAGAAGTGGCCAGCATGGGTGGGCATATAACATTGATGTTTTTTAGTAGATCTAGAGTAATTTTTTTTTACTGTTATCAATATCAACTTAGATCTGCCATGCTTATACAATTTTATTTTGTTGCTATAGGTATCCCTTCAAAGTTTCAATCTTTCTTTTTGATTTCAGAATGTGGAACAGGTTTCTTCCAGTGTGATGATGACACATGTATTCTTGAGTCTGCCCGGTGCAATGGCATCAGCGATTGCTCAGCCGGGGAAGACGAATCTGAAACAAACTGCCCAGGTAAAATGTGCTGAAAAACTCAGTGGGGGCCTCTGGAGTGGTATACAATCCATGACCGTGATGGGCCTAGATAGGCTAGTAATTAGAACAGTGTATTCATTTGTTGAAAAAACTAACTGACTCAGCTAAGGAGGTTTTGGACTTTGATTTCTTTTATAATGGCAATGCCTGGTATATCATTTCTATGAGTAAAATTATTTCTTGGTAATTTGTGCTCATCTGTTTGCTGTTGTTGGACTTAGATTTAGAGCACAAAAATGGGGGAAATTTTTTTTCTGCGTTTGCCGTAATACTAAGTGTGTGATCCATTTTTACATGAACACAGTTTTAGGCTACATTGGTTACCTTTTTACATACAACTTGATTAATGTCAAGGGATTCAATTCTTCATATTTTTGGTTAATGTACATATTATTGATTTTGTTCATTTAACTTGTTGTGAGCCACATGTACGTGACTTTTCACCAGCTGGTTCTTCACACAATGCCAAAGAGCAATATCTGGCACACAAAAAGTCAAATGACTCACACCATAAAATCACATTACAAAACAATATTTAATGACTGGTGTTATTTTTAGATCATCTTTACTATTTTCATGTATTTCATTTGTGAATTACACTAAATGCTTCCATTCTTTTTCTGTATAATTACATGATTTGTTGTTCCATAATAAACATCACAACATCGTTATGAAACAGGAAACAAAAACAAGAAGAAAATGTCATACAAAGACATATCATGAACCTTTTATAATATACATAAATACTAAATGTTTTCATTTGCCCTGGGCAGGAGCTTGTCCGTTCCCAAGCCTCAATGATCGCGTTGTCTTGGCAACGGGGTCCTTGGCCCAGTCCCGTTACCAGAACGGCACCTTGCTGATGCTGGACTGCACCCTTGGGAGTACGCTGATTGGCGACAGCACCATCCAGTGTGTGGACGGCACCTTCACTGGCGGCCAAGAGTGTCTACGTAAGTGTCACATAATATTAATAATAATGCACAGTTTTTATGTAGCACCTGATATGAAACAGTTTTTATCATCTTTAAGTGCTTTACAATATGAATATTATCATCATTGATGCTGATTACAAGTCTTTGGGAAACTTGTCCAATCCAAAGGGATCATTCAGAATCATGGCACCCACAAAAGCACACTCATCAATTCATTCCTACTGGGCACCCAATTATACACCTGGGTGGAGAGCGGCACTATCAGTCAAACCTTTGTAGGACGACGTACACCTGAGAGAGAGACAATTGTCTCTTCTTTCCCCATGCCCGGGTGACAGCCACAAATATTCCGCCAATACTGCACCATGTAGTGGTATACACAGTGTTGCACCTTACAGTAGAAGCAACTGCCATCACAGTGTCATTAAATATGCATGATACTTCTGGCGGAAAAGATGTTTTGGATTGACATGTGCGATACGCAATGGCCATTGTTGTATTCTGATTTAATTATCTGATACACACACATTTTTAGATGCAAATGTGTCTAAAATGGAAAATTTCATTATATATTATCCCAAGGATTATCCCAAGGATTATTACAAGAAAAACATTTCATGAAATGTCACAAAACCTGGTTCTAAAAAAGTTGACATCCTTTGATTTTATGATGTCTAAATTTCAGCTTAATTGCATTTTTTTGTCTTGCCTGAACAAAGTTCGGGTGAGACCTAGTAATCACTTTCCCTGTTAGTCTGTTACTCTGTAGACTGTTGGTCTGTTTGTTTGTTAGTCTGTTACAAAAATGTTGGAGTTTAAGTTTAGCTTGCTCACATTTCCTTATTTCTGCATCAATTTTATTCACGCTTGGTACAAATAAGCCTTAGGTAATACCACCTGTGTGTCGATGAGGATGATGAGCTCACCTAGGGGTCAAAAGGACAAATGATATGAAGCCATATGTGTTATTTCTCTTGAAGTTTTGGTTTAACTTTATCTCATTTTTGTTATTTCTGCATCAACTGTGTTCATACTTGGTACAAATGATTGCGAAATCAGGCTACACACTTGGTTTGTGAATTACCTTGTTTGTTTTACACCTAGTACTTTCCAAAAACTCCTTATGATTGTATAATTATTATTCTTCCCCCCCCCCCCCCCCAAGGTAACTGCCACATTGATCTCGACCGTACCGCACTGACGTGTAGCTCTGAAACCTACATTCACGCTTCCAATGCAAACTGCAGCTGTTCAGCGGGATACAACTTGGAGATCCCGAACACTGACATCACCTGTATGGATACACTCTTTATCCCCTCACATCCCCAGTGTGAAGGTAGGTGTTACTTGAAGAATATTACCCTTGATCAATAAAAAGTGCTGGGGGCATATTAATTTTACATGCAGAATATTTCCCTCAGATAATAGACAAAGTGCTGGGACCACATTCATGTTACACACAAAAAAATCTCTCAGTCAATAAACACAGTGCTTGAGGCTTGGGCAATATTCATGTTGCATGCAAAATATTGCCCTTGGTCAGTAAACATAAGTACTGGGACCATATTTGTGTTACATGCAAAATATTGCCCTTGGTCAATAAAGTTCTGGGGCCATATTCATGTAACATGCAACGTATTGTTCTTGGTTAGTGAATTCAGTGGTGATAAATAGTCCATAAACACAGTGCCATATTCATGAAACGTTACTATCCTACTTGGGTCACCAAAGATTGCATGCAGTTGAATGCATTTTAGTACTTATCAAGGCTTGGTAAGGTTTTGTGAAAATAATTCCTCTGCTCTGTCTTCCAAAGATTTGCTATTGATCACAAATTGACTTCAGAGATTTAGAATTGGACTTGTCATTGGTTCAAATTAATCACAACTCTTTCTAAGCTGGACCATAAACCACAAAATAAGTGAATATATTTGTGACATTCCCATTGCCATTGCAAACATTGTGAGTCTGTTCTGCCCTACTCTGACAAAAGGAAGTAACTAACAAATGAGACTTTTCTTGTAAATGAGCAAAATGTGTCTTTCATTTGCATTGGCATCAGTGCAACAATACATCATGTTAGATTGAAATATCTCGCAGCAAGATGAATATTTCTTATCCAGATTTTGGCCGTATGTAGGGAATGCTGGGTACAATCTAAGAATACCAATAACCCAGATTTGAGTGACTTGTCACTTGCTTCCTTTTGTCAGAGTAGGACAATGTTCTTTGGTCTAGAGTAGATTATATAACAGCATTACTCTTTTAGGACAGAATGATTTGTTCATGATCAGATGTAAAATAGGGACAGGTAATTGTGACATTATAATTGCGATTGTAAAAATTGTGATTTGGTTCTTTGACCTTGTTTAGAGACCAACGAGTGTCTCCTTGTGACTCCGCCGTGCGATGTGAACGCAGCATGCTTCAACATGCCACTTGGCAGCTTCACATGTATATGTGACTCTGGCTACACAGGCGATGGCATTACCTGCACTGGTAAGCATCTTTAACTCTAAAATTCCACCCTGAAGTTCATTGTTTTTAAAGGGCCCCTGTCATCAAAATATATGTTGAGTTCTATTGATCCACCTTAATATGGACATAACAAAATCAGTAACTGTTCAATGTAAATATGTATCATATATTTTAAAATAATTTTTATATGTTTTTTCTCAGCACTGATAAGCCCCGCCTCCAAAATATCCTCCAACTCAAGATTCCCCTTGTGACATCATCAAAGGTAGAGATTAGCAGGATAATAAGCAGAATTTATGCACAAATTAAACATTGCAATGGTTACCTCCACCTGCCCGCAAGAGCATCACATGTCTTCACACAATGCCATCTAACAACCTTTCATGTGGGAACAATCGTTTCCTTATGTTAGAAATGTGAGAGCTATGTGATGCTATTATAGGCACTTACAGGTAGTCACTGCAATGTTTAATTTGTGCATAAATTATGTCTATTATCCTGCTAATTTCTTCCTTTGGTGACGTCACAGGGGGAATCTTGAGTTGGAGGATATCTTGGAGGCAAGGCTTATCAGTGCTGAGAAAAAACATATAAAAATTATTTTAAAATATAGGATACATATTTCCATTGAACAGTTAGTGATTTTGTTATATGCATATTAAGTTGCATCAATAGAATTCAACATATATTTTGATGACAGGGGCCCTTTAAGTACTAGCAGAAAAGTGAAAGCAACATATTGATGAAGGTTTGACGAAAATCTGTCTAAGGATAAAAAAGCTTTCTTTTTGAAGTCTAAATTTTTTTGAAGTCACAGGCAAAATGCGCTCCGATATGTTATGTGCTGTATAATTCTATGAATTACCTTTTTTCTGTTTTTGATGAAGGAATAAAAAAATTTTCAGAGAGGTGTGTTTTTAACAACATGTGTCTAATGATATATCATGTGCACAGATGAAATGGTATATATCCCTTTGAGAAAATGGATGTTTTCAAAAAAAAAATAGTTTACAGCATATGGAATAGCAACTTGCATATGCCTTGGGTAAGGAACAGTCATTTTTAAACAGGCACTACTCAAGGATTGGCATGTTGATTGAATAGGCTGGATAGTTATTTGACCTTGTCCAGTGGTGCGTAGACCACAACAATGTGCGTGGTCTATAGCAAGTGACAAAAAGAGAATACCCTTGGTTAAGATTAGAACAAATTCTAATCCTCTTATCTAGATCAAAGCAAGACCATACACATCATCCAATGCACAAGCTAGATATTCCAGAATGATTAGTTGAGCTCCACTGTGTGAGCCTTGAATGAAGACCTTATTATAATGGCATGTGTGTTCTTCAGCAAGACACTCATTCTACATTGCTGCTGTCCACCCAGGATGTGAATGATCATGTTACTAAATCTCAACCCAGTGCTGGTAATCGTGCAGGATAGAGGAATATTCCCCCAGGGAGTGGAGATGTTGCACCTATGTGCATGATCTAGGTTCCTGTATACTGACCAGGGCGACTATTCTGCTATATCCCTTACAATTCAGTCTATGAACTACGATATGGACAAACATGTTCCTCCATTATAGGTGTAGATGTAGATGTAGCAATATCTATTGCTATTTATCATCATGGAAACTCCATTTTTTTTTAAGAGAGATAAGTTGCAGCAGACCGTGCATCAGCTAATTTCCAACCACAAATCAAGCTGTTACCATGGTACAGATTTTTTTTGCACTGAAAGCAAACAAGAAATGATAGAAGAGTCCTCCCCACTGGCTTTGATTGTTCAGTTAATCCCCCTCTTATCGATTTGCCTCAACAACAAAGGAGAAGAATTAATTCTCCAACCAGAAATGAGTAACTTACTTTAGAAGATTTGATTGTTTATGTAAGGGAAAGGGGAGGCCAAGCCTGTCAAGTGTTAATGATCCTCTTCTGCTTGTAATAGCCTGTTTCATATGAGCAAAACATTTAAAGGGTACCACCGGGGAAAAATTTAACTCTCTGATATCAAAGATATATCTCAAATGAACATACAAAACAAGTTTGAGATCCTGAATTCATTTCTACATTGGTATTCATTTCAATATCAAATTTCAATACTTCTGTCTGATAATAATACCACCTCACAATACTCTAATTGATCACAGCCAGCAAAGCCCAACATCATGCTAGCTGCATGTGTACACTTTATAGCATGAAAGTTTGAGCGAGCGAGCGCG
The DNA here is from genome assembly GCA_963669155.1 of Arbacia lixula. Taxonomy (NCBI): domain Eukaryota; kingdom Metazoa; phylum Echinodermata; class Echinoidea; order Arbacioida; family Arbaciidae; genus Arbacia; species Arbacia lixula. The sequence continues at coordinate 12,150,685 of OZ022594.1, forward strand.
ATCGTTTGCGTAATTGTTCCCCACCAATTTCTCTCAAGTTTGCTGATTGGAATTTTAATCGAATTTTAAATCCCAATACCTGGAATTCATTTCATGACTTCTTTCAGATATCGACGAGTGCTTAGAGGGAACAGATAATTGTGATGTGGATGCTACTTGCACGAATACGCCGGGATCTTTCACCTGTGCATGTAACTCTGGATTTGACGGAGATGGTGTCAACTCCTGTATCTGTAAGTCATACATCATTGGGCCAGGGTGTGGAGTGTGTTTGTGTGTGAGAGATGGAAAGAGAGACACATCGAGAGAGAGACAGACAGAGAGGAGTGCGAGTGAAAGAGAGAGAGAGAGAGAGAGAGAGAGGGGGAGTAATGAGAAAGAACGATGAGAGCAAGAGAGAGAGAGTAATGAGAAAGAGTAATGAGAGCAAGAGAGAGAGAGAGTAATGAAAAAGAGTAATGAGAGCAAGAGAGGAGGGAGAGAGGGGAAAGGAAGTGAGAGAGGGAAGGTTAACATGGACTTCATTCATCACTCATAATTTAAGAGTAATAAATGAGGCTGTAAATGTAATACTGCCAAACCTGTACAGAAAACCTGAAGACAAGAAATGTGGGCTTAATGAAGCCACTTTGATATAGGTTTCTATGAAAAATATTGCAGAAGGGAAACAACAATTATTTTATAGACAGATAAAGGAAGTCACTAAAGTAGGTTTCACTGTATCATGAGCTCACTCTCTGTCTTTCCTCTGTGCAGTCCCAATCTACTTCAACTACGGGGACCCCGCAGGAGACCTCGATATCGGCTCCTCCCTCGGCTCCAGCCAGGTTGATGGGTACAATGTGTCTGGCGCCATCCAGAGGCGAAAACTCTTCCCGGTCGGCACCCAGCTCTACAGATACATCTTCGTGAGTTCCCCCTTTAATCCCCTCTGTACCATACACGCATGATTTGTGTAATACGTCAACAGACCCTTTCTGGCTTGGGTGTGTTTATCATCTCTTTTCTACCTTTATTATCAGCATTTTCAAACATGATTCAGGAAAATGTTTGCAGTTCACAAATGTAAACGCATTTCATTACATGATTAGCCTCTCCTTTCTGAAAGACGTATGAGCCAGAATCAAGTATTGAATGGCGTATAAGCAAGAATCAAGTACTTGGGAGTTGATAAATGTGGCATTACAGAATCACGCATGCATGCAAGCGCTGCATGGTTCTAACTATGGAAAAGGGATGTGGATGAAAGTGGCTTTTTCTCTCCTCCTCCTTGTTGATCTACTGTGCTTAGAAACCTTGTATAAGACACTTTATACATAATATATTATTATTATTATCTTAAAGGATTAATTCATTTTTGCTCTCTCTCTTTCTTTACTGTCATGTAGATCACAAACTCTGGTGTGCTGGTGTTCAGTAACTCCATCAGTGAGGATCTGAGTGAGTTCTCTCATCCGGGGATGTTCAACAGCACCTCTGGTCTCCCGGCCGTTGCCGTGCTTGGTATCGAAGCCAGGACGTCCACCAGGGATTCTAACGTCTTTTATCACGTATGTCTGTTGCCAATCGCAAGGGCTTTAGTTCTCTTTCAGTGCATGCTGAAATACCTTTCGTTGGAAAGTTTTTATTTTGATAGCTCTTTGTATGGAAGTCTGTCCATGATAAAATCATTCTGTGCCACAGATGCCTTCTTTTTACAAGTAATAGACACAAATCCCATGGTGCAGTAGTTTAGCTGGCACTCAAAGGGTAAATTTTTTCCAATCAATTCTTCTTTAATTTTGATTGTAGTATGAATTATCCCCTTTCTGCTAACCTTTTCCCGATGATTTTGTACATCAATTCTTCTCGAATTTTTATTGTAGTATGAATTATGCCCTATGTGCTATTCTTTTCCCAATCAATTCTTCTTGAACTGTGATTGGCCAATGAATTGTCTCTGTCTCCCCTCACTGCAGGTATATGACAGTAGTACAGACACTGACTCCGTGACGACCACCCTCCTGGCCGAAGTGTCTCTCCTTATCAACGATGCAAACCCAGCCGACACACTTCTCTCGTCTGTGTTCACGGCAACGTGGGCTATGGTTGTGACATGGCAGAATCTCCGACGCTTCGGGACTTTCGATTTCTCCGCAGAGGTGAGCTGTTTATACCATCAAATGCTGTAGGCTTCTTTTTTGCCTGCTTGATGTTTGTGGAGGTTGATTGTGAATGAAAGGGGATGTGTAGAAGGAGATTACATATTTAGGGCGGGGCTTACTCAACCCGTTATTGGCAGACATCATAGCATGTTGCAGCAGGCAGATCAATCTCAACCAGACACTCTCACTAGGGGAAACTTCAATCAAAGAAGCATATACCTTCCAGACAATGGGAAACATTGATGTAAATGTACATGAACCTCAACAAATAATATGACACATACAGTATACATTTTTGAATACAAAGGAATAAAGATCGTTGCTGGGACATTCCAAGCAATCATAGCACCATATACTTTCAATACAAGGCCTCTCTAACTTTAACACTAGCCTGGCAATTCATCTTTTGCGTTGTAAAACATCTAGGTATAACTAATGTGATGCATGAAAAGTAAAAAAATTGGTTGAGTTTAAAGGAATAACAAATGATACTGGGACATTCTGAGCAATACGGTCACCATGCAGGGATATTGTATTGTTCCCTCCACAGACAAACACCTTCCAAGCAGTGCTTGCCACGGATGGTGTCAAGGGTTTCGTGGTACAGCTGTACCAGGAGTCCAGCCTGCTCTGGGATCCTGCCCAACTCCCTCCATCCGAAGTCGCCATGATCGGCCACCGCACCTCTTCCAGCTTCTACGACCTTCGCTCCTCAAGCGGTTACACCCGTGCCCAGATGTTCCGGCCAGATGAACTCGTCGGGAATATCTTCCCAAACGGCGGCAGCACTGCAGACCTGGGACAGCTGGTCTACCGGTTGGACGAGAACCCCGATGGTTTCACGAATCCGGCGGAGTTCTGCCAGAATTGGTACGACTTTGCCCGGGATGCGAGTGCCACTACACCAGGCATCCTACCCTGTCCCTGCACCCGACTTCAAGCGGTGAATGACAGACGCTTCAGGGCTTGCACCCCCTACAACCCACCTCCCGGCTTCCCAGATATTGACCCCTACCCTGGTAAGTCAATTGCAGTATTATTTCACAAACAAAATAATGATAGATATTGTATCCTAATCTCATTTTTTAACTGTATTAGAAGTGTTTTTAAAATCTTAATGGCATTGACTTGTGCAATCAGTAGTTCAATAGTATAGCTATCCTTGAGGTTCATATTTGTTGCACTTGCTTACAGAAATGTTGTTTGAACGCAGGGTAGCCGTTTTGCAGGTGTCAAACATTAAATGTGGTAAAAAAAACACAGAAAATGTAAGAAAACACTGTATAAGAACTTTCCACCCTGAATAGAATTGGAAACTGAGCCCAAACTGAGGGGAATCATATTGATTGGTAGATTGCGAGTAGGTTTTGGGTAGGCCGTTCAAAACCTCACCGTTCCTGTAGCCTCGAGATCTGAGAATGTAACAGTGCACATTGCGGCTATCTACTCCATAGCAAAGAGCTTCATGTAATTCTATATCCGTACCCTACCGTAGCATCCCTCCTGAACAGCGACCGATGCGTGCAGCAGGTGTTTCCAGCAATCGACTTCTCTGGCTCCCGCTGCGTGTACTACCGCAATGAGAGTCTGGTCGTTGGCTACAACAGCCTGTGGGAGAGCAGCCACATCCAGAGCATCATGGCCTCGGCAAACTCCTACAGCTTCATCTACCAGGGTTGGGCAAGTAAGCATCAGAGGGGGGCTTGAATTGTTTGATGAGTAATAAAATAGATTGACAATTGAACTGCATTGCTCTAACAACATCAAGACGTACCTCTTTTTATGCCACATGTGTATTTATTCACAAGTAATATACACAAATCCTATAGATCGCCATTTTGTCTGACACAAAAAGGGTTTAATTGAAGGATGCTGCTGAAAATTTGGAGGTGATTATTTTTACCTAAATTATGCATTTGGATCCAGAATTTAATCTGAGAGAATAGTATGGTTTTATTTACCAAGGGTAGCCTCATTAGATACAGGTATCTTCTGACAGAATTCAGAACCTATCAATTTACTTTCCTTGCATACTGTCTCCTTAGAAAGAAGGACTTTTAAGATTGAACTTGGTGAGGAAGGGGGGTTAAAGATCAAGAAGAAAGCAAAAAATTACTTATCTCATCAAGTACTCATAGAACGGAGACCATTGGCACAGAGTAATCACCTATGCTAGAAGAAGAAGTTTTTTAAGTGTCGACATTGCTTTTCAAAGGTTCCTATTAGGTCCCTCTTTCTTTTCAAATCAACTCAATTCATGCTTTATTTTTTTTTTCTTGATGAGACATACACAAGTATACCTTAAAGGATACACATCCAATGACAGAACAGAGCATGGAAAACAAAACAAAACAAAACATAAGATCCATAAAATCTTCTAAAACATGGACACCCCTCTCAAGCATATCCTGTGTCTTTCTCCATTGCTCAGTGGAAGATGTGTTGCCCCGCTATTACTGCTGCAGCCAGTCCAACGATCCCTACTTCTGTAACCTGTACGAGTCTAAAAGACAGCAACGAACTTGTAACTACTATGGCGCAGTCGCTCAGGGTAAGTTGATATAACTGGACTTTATTTTCCTTTTAATATATATTTTAAAGGGGAAATAAAGTTACGTAATTTGTACTAAATCTCAAAAGATAATATAGGACTATCACCCTCTCCACTCCATCCTTTTTCTTTATTTTCTTACTCGCTCTCCAAATAGCTCTTTTCAGAGCTATTTCGAAAAGAATGAGCTAACAGAGCTAAACTTTCTCAAAAGAATGCTCTACTTGCACTATCTCTACTCTATCTGTTTTCTTTTGTTTTTCACTTGCTCTGTGAGGAGCTCTTTTCAGAGCTATTTTGAATGAATAACCCAATAGTGATTTTAAGGACTACCATTTGGTTTACCCCAAAACTCATATACCACCACACCTTTGGTACCCCCCTCTTCTGCAGCGTGGGGCCAGGGCGACCCCCACTTCACCACTCTGGACTCCTTCCAGTACACCTTCAATGGCCTGGGTGAGTACACCCTCATCCGCATCAACTCCACAGGCTTTGAGCTGCAGGGACGGACAGAGAGGGCGTACAACCGGTCCGGCTTTGAGGTCGACACCGGAACCGTTTTCACTGCGTTTGCCGTTTCGCAAGGGTCCACCATCGTAAGTTGGTTAAATTTAGTTTTGTTTGAGTTTTTTTTCACAGATTTATGAAAACTAACTAACAAAGCTCAGTTGAGTCTTGCAGGGGCCTACCACCGTAAGTTGGTTAAATTTAGTTTCCTTTGGTGTATTTTCACAAAGTATTATACACATAGATTAATGAAGCTCTGTTTAATTCATTCATTTGCACTAGTCCTTCCTCACATTATATATCGTATATTCAGTAGAACATACACCATGACTTATAAGGAAACACCAAATGCAGAGATTAGGATGAAAGAGAGAAACATGTAGAAGGTTCATCTAATGTATGAATAAGAAAGTACATTCTGTAAAATACACAAGAAGAAATAATGTTTTTGTTTGTGTATCGTTTGGCAGGTGGAATTCTCTCTGAACGCAGATCGGACCAATCTGACTGTCCTGATCAATGGAAGTCTTCTCATCGATCCACAAAACCTGGAGACATGTAAGACAGCTAGCATTCCATAGTCTTATATCAAAGAGTCAATGCAGTCTTGGGATCTAATTAGCATTCCATAGTCTAATATCAAAGAGGCAATGCAGTCTTGGGATCTAATTAGCATTCCATAATCAAATATCAAAGAATTGATGCAGTCTTGGGATCTAATTAGCATTCCATATTCAAATATCAAAGAATTGATGCAGTCTTGGGATCTAATTAGCATTCCATAGTCTAATATCAAAGAGTCAATGCAGTCTTGGGATCTAATTAGCATTCCATAGTCTAAGATATCAACGAGTCAATGCAGTCTTTGGATCTAATTAGCATTCCATAGTCCAAAGAGTCAATGCAGTCTTGGGATCTAGTTAGCATTCCATAGTCTTATATCAAAGAGTCAATGCAGTCTTGGGATCTAATTAGCATTCCATAGTATCATATCAAAGAGTCAATGCAATCTTGGGATCTAGTTAGCATTCTATATTCCTATATCAAACAGTCAATACAGTCTCATATCAAATGCCATCTGGAGATCAGTTAGCATTCCATAAACACAAAACATTTCTGTTAACAACCAAAGGATTTCCCTCACAATTCTGAAGATGCTTATCCTAGTGCCGTGATTGCATATGTCTCACCTGGCCTAATCGCAGGATCTGGTCGTTGGATTTGTGCAAGAAGGTAACCTCACATTTCCCGTTGAAGACCGTTATGACTAGAGAATCGTGGTCAAATCGTGTCGTCTGCGGTGTCCTTCAGAGTGACATCTTCTTGGATGATCTCAAATGAATGAGCTGTCTCTATCTCTCTCCCTCTCTCTATGTAATATAGCACTGTTCAATTCTACTGACGACCTGTTCAACCTCCGATATGATGACACTGGGATCTCCAACATGGGTGCGCAGTATGTTGCAACATTCCGCGAGGCCAGCGACAGCTCCAATGCGGTCTCAATCAATGTTGGATTCAACCTGCGGATGCTGGACTTTACATTCCAAGCCCCGCAAGAGTACAGGGATGGCAGGACCAGCGGCTTGTACGGTGAGCAAACTCTCAGCTTTGGGATGGGAGAAACCTTAGCATAGTTACATCTACTACTCTTCAATTCTGACAAGAGTCTGTCAACCAGATCAAAATGTTGCACCAGCAGGTCTTCTCAGGACTAACCTCTCAGAAAGAATACTCTTGAGTTTTAGGATGAGAGATGTTTTAGCTTTGCTCCTTCTGCTGCTCCTCACTCCTAATAACACTCTGTCAACCAGATCAAAGCGTCGAGCCAACTGCTTTTCTCAGAATTAACCTCTCAGAAAAAAATACTCTGAGCCTTAGGATGAGATACCCTAACCTCTGTCCTACTACTCCTCACTCTTGACAACAATCTGTCAACCAGATCAAAACTCTATATCCTAAGAGCTTGCCTCTTAGATAGCATACTCTGCTTCTACTTGCTTTTATATTCGCACTCTCTTCACTCTTTATTCTCTCCCTTCCTCACTTTCTGTCTCTCTGTGTGTTCTTTTATCAGAGCTATTTCAAATGCATGACCTAACTTGATGCACCATGCAAACTTGTATGATTATAACTCCCTTGTTTGTTTTGTATCAGAATGTAGAGCTCTGTTTCTGTTGTAATTTAATGTACGTAATTGTGATTTGCAAGCCTGATTGTGGCGTTTTGTTATGTTTGTTATGGATAACTTCAATTCATTGGTGTGAAGAATTTAATTGAGAATGGGGAAGTTTGAATCATGATAGCATTGGTGATAACTTTGGCAATGTTAATAAGGATCACAGCCACAATTCTGAAGAACTCTGCTAGTGGAGCAGGTGGAATTCTCTCTGAACATAGTCTCTCTGAACTGGCAGTTTTCCCATCTTTGACCATTACATGACCATTACTATTCCTTACCTTTGATGATAGCGACAGTCCTGTTTAGTTTCCTATGTTTGCTGGTAAATTGTTTTTCTCTTCACATTCAGGTGTGTGGAATGGAAATGCCACAGATGACGTGACATACCCTAACGGCACCAAGGTGGCAAATCCCTATGCATTGACTGACATGGAGCTCTTTGAATATGGCGAGACGTGTAAGTGACATTTAGTTAATTCAACCATTGCATATTTTATTGGATTTTTGGAAATATCGAGGTCCATTGTGCTGCAGTATCCATCCACATGTTTTTTCTTCAATATGGCATTTTAATGACATATGCAATACTGGACTGAGTGACTTGCCAAGCCACAGAACTCTTAATCTCTGTCAATTTTCCAATCTTTTAACTGTACCTTACTGATTTTATACTTAATGTATTGCAATTTATTGCAATTGGACTAGCTATTGATATTAATCGGGCAAGGTTTGACTACAAACAGTATTTCTTTCTTCTACACTGTCATCCTACTATAGCATCAATCTGAAATTTAAAAGTTTGTGTTATGGTATTCATCTGCATGGTTCTCCCTTCATTTGACAGGGCGTATCATGGAAGCCGCGTCCCTCTTCTCATATGATTCCCCCGCCTCCTGGTCCACCTTCAACACGGGTGCGTTCACACCTATGTTCCTGGATACGCTCCTGAACTCTGTGAGCGTAGAGTTCCGCAGCGCAGCTGAGGCAAACTGCACTGGTGACCAGGCGTGCCTGTATGACGCGCTGGCGACCAATGACGTGACCATCGGCACAAACACGATGATGATCGGGATGACAAGGGATCAGGAAGTTCAGGAACTTGGTAAGGAAACTCCGCGATATTTATCTTCTCAGTGTAGGGGAATCTGTCACAGATGATTTCATGAGATGTATTTTGGTATGAAAGCTGGATAGCATTATTGGCACTTTTTTGATAGTGATTATTTCTTTTTCTTTTCTGTTTTAAAGAAATTTTAGGCATATACCAATGTAGTAATTATAGCGTGCTCTATCCTGGAAATGAATAAAAAGCAAGTCAGAAGAAAAAGAAATGGAATCAGATGGGTTGAAACCTGTATCAGCTAAATAACCATGCAAGCTATTTCTAGTTCATTTTGAGGCATTCACATTTTAGTAAGGATAGCGTGCTCCATTATGTAAATAAATGAAAAACAAACCAGACAAAAATCTTGGAATCATGGGGCTTAGAACCTGTATCTACTGCTAATCAGGTAGCGACTTAACCACCAGGCCCTTTCTGGTTGACGGAAATGACATGTTGATATCGTCACCTACACATATCTTCCATTCCCTCCTTCCAGCGAACTACCCTCCCATTCTGAACAACATCACCGAGATCAACCCGGACGCGAGTTACCCAGGCATCAACATCAATGGCATCATCACAGTGATCGTAGGGCGAACCTACGCATTTCAGGCGTCAGCGGAAGATCCCAACGGAGACACTATTGAGTACACCCTCCAGGGGAACCTTCCGGACAACGCCACTATCGACAGAATAAGTATGTTCACGATTGTTAGTGCGTGCAAGTCGTTTACATCTCTCTGCCACTTCAGGCACTTTGTAATACTCAACAAACACATATCGTGTCATCATAATATTATTCCTGAATTTATGTCCATTTAAAACACATTAATAATGCAGGTTTTGTACTGAAAAATGGTTTACACCAATTTGAATTCACCTGAATCTGATGATTAATTAGTCATGAATCCATCAGTCAATCAGTCAGTATGTAACTCAGTCCTTCAACAATCAATCATTCCGTCTGTAAATTAGTCCTTCAACAATCATAAATCCATCTATTAATTAGTTCATGCATCCATCAGATAATCTCTCAGTCTGTACTCAGTCCTCCAACAATTAAGCAATCAGTCGATCAATCTATGTAATTGAATTGATTTGTTTTCATATTTTCACTTGAAATACAAATAATGCAATAATACAATACTACTATACAACGACATTATTAAATAATAATAATGCAAATGAATAGAATAAAAGAATATCAATAGGGTTTCAGGTCTAACATACAAAAGCATTGGACAATTAGTTTGAATGGTTGGATGAAAGCATTGAGAGGAATGTGGGAATCTCGGTTAAGCTTGGCTTGATGGGCGAGATTCCTTAAAGGGCCTATACTGTACTGGGAAGACAAAAGCCTTCAAAAAGGTGATCATTAGCAATCTTCTTGCAAATGGTCCTAAATTCATGTATCGTCCATTTTAGAAACCTTTTAGAAAGTTAAAATTTTACAAAGGTATTTGCCCTCAAATGATCCATTGGAGTAGTGATTAAATCACAAATCCTTGTGTGTATGGGCCGAACATTTGGAGGATTTGAGATTTAATCACTAATTACTCCAAATGTGGATCATTTGAGGGCAAGTCACTTCTAGCAAGTTTCTAAAATGGACAATACATGAATTTAAGACCATTGGCAAGAAGATAACTCACGATCACGTTTTTGAAGGCTTTTTGTCTTCCCAGTACAGTATGTTCCCTTTCATATACTATATGATTGTATGCATCCATCAATCCATTCAAAGATTATTAATCTAAACATTTGTCATGTATTCATCGAAATATCAATTCTTAATCAATCAAAACCCCACACAGCTGGTGAGTTTCACTGGACAGTGACAAGCCTCACTCCAGTCAACTTTGGTATCCTAGCAACCGACGGCACCGTGTCCCGTTTCCTGCAGCTCCTCGTTGTGGCGTGCGACTGCGGCAACAATGGCACCTGCACCTTCGGCACTTACATGGAGGGCAACAACATCAACAACGACAAGTTTGCGGTAAGTTTTCACCCACCCGATCACTGACATGGACGAGGACAACCTCTGCCGCGATGATTAGACGCACTTATTGTGTATTTGCATGTCAATGTATTTCAAAATTGGTGCAAAATTTGAATGGCTTTTTATATATGTATACATTGATAATTGTGCTGACAATCATTACAAAAATGCCTCATTGATTGCAGTCATTTTATAGCATTTTATTGCATTTAACTGCCTTTTACTGCATTTTACTGTACTGGATTACAGTCAACACTATCATTATTTTCCCTATGCGTGTATCTTTGTACGCCACACTCCTCTTACATACCGCATTGAGAAGGGCGATGTTTACGATGGTTATGATTATGGGCTATGGTTATATCTCACGTCTGAATGTCTCTCCCACGCATACAGGTTGCCCAATGTGAGTGCACAGCAGGCTGGTCCGGAGATCTGTGCTCCAACGATTACGACTCGTGTGAACTCAACCCCTGCTACCCGGGAGTATCCTGCATCGATGATCCGCCCCCCAGCATCACCCCCCGCTGCTCAGAATGCCCCCCCACCCTCATAGGGGACGGCTTCCAGTGCTGGGGTGAGTGCTTTCCACCCCCACCCCCTCCTTTATCTCTTTCTGTGCAAAATGCTGCGCTATGGGATCTGTGTGCTTTGGTGATGAAATGATCCACAAGTGGCATGTTAAAGGGAATATGCTGTACTGGGAAGACAAAAAGCCTTCAAATGGGTGATTGTGAACAATCTTCTTGCCATTGGTCTTAAATTAATATATTGTTCATTTTAGAAACTTGCTGAAACTTATTTAATCACAGTCATTAAATCACAAATCCTCAAAATGTTTAGGCTGAACATGTTGAGGATTTGTGATTTAATCACTAATTACTCCAAATGTGGATCATTTGAGGGCAAATAACTTAGTAAATTCTAAAATGGACAATACATGAATTCAAGACAATTGGTAAGAAGATTGCTTACGATCACCCTTTTGAAGGCCTTTTGTCTTCCCTGTACAGTATATGCCCTTTAAGGGTTGATAAGCAATGTGTGCTTGAGGAGATCAAAAGGAGACAGAAACGAGACAGAAATTGAAAAATAATGGTTTACCATGTCATCACCGTTGGCACACAAGTAGTAAATGACCTTTTCATGGCATGGTTCTAAGAGGTTTAATGAAAGCAGAAAAATAGTTTTAAGTTTGAGAAAACCCAAACCATATATATCATAAGGAAGCTATTTGTTTTTATTTTATAATCTTTATCACTAGTTAATTTAAGTTTGTTCTCTAAGTCAAAGGCAGGCAAGTGATGCTTCTATGTATTGTCTTGTTTAAAGTGAATATACATGTACTCTACTGTGAAGACAAATAATTCCTTCAAAAAGTGGTTGTGAGCAATCTTCACGCTAATGGTCTTAAACTTATCTCTTGTCCATTTTAGAAACTTGCTGAAAGTTATTTGCCCCCAAGTGATCCACATTTGGAGTAAATAGTGATTAAATCACAAATCCTCACAAATTGGCAAGAAGATTGCTCACGACCACCCTTTGAAGGCTGTTTTGTCTTCCCAGTACAGTATATGCCCTTTAAGCATTGTACATAGGAACAGTGGTAATTCCATACAGTACATCATTTTAGACCAATGAAGTCGCCCATGAAGGTTAGTGATCAGGAATCATCGCTAGTAGTCATGGTTTTCGAAAATTCACATCCTTCTCCTCCCCCCCCCCCCCCCCTCTCTCTCTCTCTCTCTTTCTTTTTGTCCCTCGGTAACAGACCAAGATGAGTGCATGGATGGTATTGATGGGTGCGAACACATCTGCACAAACACAATAGGCTCGTTCTCCTGTAGCTGCTTCACCGGCTATGATCTGGAGCCCAACAACAAGGACTGCTTTGGTAAGTTCTCTCCACCGGGTCATACAAGATTAGATGGAAAGATGGATGAATGGATAGATAGATAGATAGATAGATAGATAGATAGATAGATAGATAGATAGATAGATGGAACAATAGATAGATAGATAGATAGATAGATATAAGAAATATACTAAAAGATAGGCAGATACTGTAGGTACACATAGGTAGTTGATGATAAATATGCTAGATAATATATAGAAAAATACAAAGAAAAGTAGATCAATAATTTTCAAATATTAGTCACTTTTTCCTTTTGAAGAAGATTTGTCCATTATTAGTTTCTAGTCATTCACCTTTATGCCAACAATAAACCCATAATTTCATGAATAAAATTAAAAGAAAAAGTGTATTTATGATATGGGAGTAAATGCATAGCACTCTTTTTCTCACTTGAACTTTTTGCAGATATTGACGAATGTGATCGTGGAACTGATGACTGCGATGTAAACGGAATCTGCAGTAACACTAATGGATCGTATTTGTGCGAGTGTAACAGTGGTTACATGCTCACAGCTGACAACAGAACCTGCGACGGTACACATGATATAATATATATCTTTATTTCACCCGTTTGTGTGTAGAGTGGAGGTCAACTGAACCCTGTCTGATCTAGATCAAAACAAGACCATACACATTCATGCAATGCACCAGCTAGATATTGTCTGATCTAGATCAAAGCAAGACTATACACATTAATGCAAAGCACAAGCTACACATTTTGAAAGATTTAGTTGAGCTCCACTGTAGAATTGTACTACCAATACTTGTGAATTTCTCTTCTTTTTCTTCTTTATTGTTTCATTCTTCTTCTTTTTGTCTCGCCCACCGGAGGTGAAGGCGAGACTAAGGGATCCAAATGGCGTCCGTCCGTCGTCCGTCCGTCGTCCGTCCGTCGTCCGTCCGTCGTCCGTCCGTCGTCCGTCGTCCGTCCGTCGTCCGTCGTCCGTCGTCCGTCACAAATGTTAAAGTTTACCTGCAAGACTCTCTTTTGACAAATAACTTCACATAGGTTGCTTGGATTACAACCTAACTTGGGTCATAGATGCACTGGGGGTACCTTCATGTTATGATACCGTTGGAGGTCACAGGATAAGGTCAAAGGTCATTTGAGGTCATACGTTAAAGTTTACCTGCAAGACTCTCTTTTGACAAATAACTTCACATGGGTTGCTTGGATTACAACCTAACTTGGGACATAGATGCACTGGGGGTACCTTCATGTTATGGTGCCGTTGGAGGTCACAAGATAAGGTCAAAGGTCATTTGAGGTCATACGTTAAAGTTTACCTGCAAGACTCTCTTTTGACAAATAACTTCACATAGGTTGCTTGGATTACAACCTAACTTGGGTCATAGATGCACTGGGGGTACCTTCATGTTATGGTGCTGTTGGAGGTCACAGGATAAGGTCAAAGGTCATTGAGGTCATACGTTAAAGTTTACCTGCAAGACTCTCTTTTGACAAATAACTTCACATAGGTTGCTTGGATTACAACCTAACTTGGGTCATAGATGCACTGGGGGTACCTTCATGTTATGGTACCGTTGGAGGTCACAGGATAAGGTCAAAGGTCATTTGAGGTCATACGTTAAAGTTTACTTGCAAGACTCTCTTATCACACATAACTCATCACATGTTGCTACAATGGCAATCAAACTTGGATGATGGATGCACTGGGGCACCTGCATGTTATTGTGCTGTAAGAGGTCACATGATAAGGTCAAAGGTCATTTGAGGTCATACATTAAAGTTTACTTGCAAGACTCTTGGTGAAGGCTTCCTAACTTGTGCACAGAATTGTGTGAGGGATACAATTCTTTTGTGTAGCAACGGAGATCGCGATATTTCTGGTTATTTTCACAAGTGGGCGAGACACAATATTGCTAATGCCTTGTTTTCTTCTCCATCTTCTTCTTCTCCTTCTCCTTCTCCTCCTCCTTCTTCTTCTTCTTCTTCTTCTTCTTCTTCTTCTTCTTCTTCTTCTTCTTCTTCTTCTTCTTCTTCTTCTTCTTCTTCTTCTTCTTCTTCTTCTTCTTCTTCTTCTTCTTCTTCTTCTTCTTCTTCTTCTTCTTCTTCTTCTTCTTCTTCTTCTTCTTCTCCATCTCCTCCTTCTCCTCCTCCTCCTTCTCTTTCTCCTTCTCCTCCCTCCCCTTCTCCTCCTTCCTCTCCTCCTCCTCCTCCTCTTCCTCCTCCTTCTTCTTCTTCTTCTTCTCCTTCCTTCTCCGTTTTCATATGCTTCTTCTCCTCCTCATTGTGACTCTGGTAAGCATGATACTATCCATACTACTGACTGTTGGACCGCTGATCCATAGAATGCCATTCTGTTAGTTCCCCCATGATGAAGGCTCTTACTCAGTACCACTCCTGTCCCTTTACCTTCAAAGTCTTTGAGTGCTCTATGGGATTTTTGTGTATGAATGGGGAAATACTCTAAGTTGCACATTACTGGTTAATAATGAATAGTTAATGAATGCCAGCGTCAGGGTTGCCAAAGATTCTCAGCCCAAGTAGCGGGAAGTAGCCGTAAAAAGTTGCCCAATTTAGCAAAAATAGCCCAAACGGAAATATCGCAATTTCAAGGCTATATTTTTATTTTTAAGTCAGAAGTAGCCCAAAAGTAGCAAAGTAGCTGTGAGGCTTTGCAAGTCGCAGCGCGGAAGTCGAAAGTAGCCCAATCGGACGCCTAATCACAGCTTTGGCAACACTGGCCAGCGTCTGTATTCAAACTTCTCTTTATGTTAACCCCTTTCAGATGTGGATGAGTGCAGTACAGAGATGCCATGTGACATCAACGCTGACTGTGGCAACGTGGTGGGGTCCTACACCTGCACCTGTCGCAGTGGCTACCAAGGCACGGGGCGAGTGTGTGAAGGTAGGGGGCACCCTCTCTAATTTGTGACTATACTGGAGCCATGTCCCATGAACGGTTGACCCTGTGATCAACCTCCCACTTGACAGCAAGTTATTGAATTCAGTGATTGGACTTAGTGTGCACAAGTGCATGCAACTGACAGCATTCTGCTGCAATTTACTTCATTTCATTGTATTTTACCACATTTTACTGTATTAAATTTGATTTTAATGCCTTTTACTACACTTTACTGTACTAAATTTGATTTTAATGCCTTTTACTACATTCAATTGTTTTTAACTGCATTTGACTGTATTTTATTGCAGTCAGCTGGGAAGTTGATCGCAGGTTTATCTGTGCCTCTTCAATAATTATAAATAGCATGGAATAGTAGCTATAAGGGAGGCAGCTAATAAGCTCTAAGAATTGCAACTGTTGCCATGGCAATTACAACCCAAGTTTGTAATCATTGTAGAATTTTACTATTGCCATGGTTATTTGCCTCAAAGTCCTACCAAGAATGGTAGGTTGATGTGATGCACGATGGAGAGAAAGCCTTCATTGTCAGAATATGATTATGACGTGCAAGCGCACATGTTCTACGATTCCACAATGCAAATTTAACCTCTTTGAAATTGTCACAAAGTCCCGATTCACGGAAAATTAAACTCGCTAAATATATGCCGTATACATTTCCAATTTACAAACCTTCCTTGGATATTTTGTTGGGTTGGATTTAAAGATATTTGGATTTCATTTTCACACTGTTTGCCTCAGACATTGACGAGTGCTTCAACCCGGACCTGAATGACTGTGACCCGTTTGCCTCTTGCACCAACACAATGGGGTACTTTGTTTGCCAATGCCTGACGGGATATGAGGTAGGATAAGCCTGAACTCCATTTCATAATCATTTCACATTACTATTTGCAACTCTTTATATACCATGGGCACAATTTTGCACCATGAATAGCAGACATCTCGTCCAGAAGGAGCTTGAAATAGAGCAATGTCTCAACATCACAATTTCCTTTGACATTTCTAGGGCCCAATTCTGAACTGCACTGACCCGAAGTAATGTCTTATATCATGGTTTCCTTTCACATTTCTGAGTCCAAATAATCTGACTTGCCTTTCTTCATGATCTCATATTAGTAGAAGGAATGCTGTCCTTTTGCAATTCTTTGTTTGCTATGGGTGCAACTTTTCACCATTAACGGTTTATGCCATACAAATTCATTCTCCAGGCATGAGACTTATGTGCATAAATGGTGAAAAGAACACATACAGTATTCAAAGAGTTTAAACAACCATTGAATCTACAAAGGACAGCATTCTTTTCACCAGGACTTGATTTGAGAGAGAATAATGTTTCACCGTCATGACCCTTTTCCCCATTCCAGGGCACGGGTCTGAACTGCACCGACCGTAATGAATGTGACGAGGGTGTGTCCCAGTGCAGCTTAAATGCTGAGTGTGTGAATGTACCAGGTAGCTTCATGTGTGGCTGTGACCCTGGTTACACTGGTGATGGCAATACCTGCGTAGGTGAGTTCAGACTAGGATTGATGGTACATGCTCATTCAATAAGCCAGTTCGTAGTTGCAGTAGATTTATTTACTCAGAGTGACTTGGAAATTTACTTGATGATTCATGTTTCTACTAATTATTATGCAGATAAAACAACAGCTCTGAGAAGTTAGTGACAGAACATTCTGAAATGTGCACATGCTTCTATTTTTGTTCCAACTACACTGTAAAATGCCTCTACATCCATTCTCTAACACAGCTTCGGGAATAAATCCCTGGCTGCATTGTAGTAATATGTAAATCAGGGGATTGTCCGGCCATGGTGTAATAATTGCAATTGTAACTGTTCTGACCGTAATGGATGGAGAGATATATTGAAGTCAGAAGGATAGATTTTGATAGATAATAGACACATACATGTAGATAGAGAGATAAGTTTAAATAGATTATAGATATATTTTGTACACATAGATACGTACATGTCCCATAAAATACATAATTTTAAATGTATATGTATAAGTTTAGATACATAATGAACAGATACACATTTATATACATAGATAGATATAAAGACAGAAAATAGAAAGATATATAGATAAACCAGTATTTGAAAACGTCTACCACATTGTCTCGGGTGTGAATCCACTTCTATAAAAATCAGTAGTAGAATCCTGTCTATGTATCAATGGGAAAACAATGTCTCTTTTTTTTTCAGATGTGGACGAGTGTTCCGACTCGTCGATGAACGACTGTGATGTGAACGCGCTCTGCACCAACCTCCGGGGCTCCTACTCGTGTGCGTGTAACAGCGGCTTTAGTGGAAACGGAACAGAATGCTCAGGTAAGTACTGCTATGGCTACACAGTGTATGTGATAACGTACAATTCTTACTTCATAAAACTCATAATACCTCTTCTTACACAGGCAAACATGGAGTACTTTTGCTGAAGAATCTCATTTATCAAATTGCAAGTTATAGATTGGAAAAAAAACCTTTAGATTTTATATATACATGATATAACGTATGACTTTGGAGAAAATTATCATGATAATAAACTAATGTCACTCTCTTTCTTTGATCATCATATCAGTAACATTGCATAGGTTTTATGAAATGCTGTATGCATGTGCAAGAATGTTTCAATATTTATAAACACTGTATATACTAGAGATCATGGATTGATTCAACTTCAATGTGTCCAACTTGATGGTAATTTATTTATACATAATATTAAGTAATTTTTTTTTCAGAAACAATGAGTTGAAGGTGTCCCCAGAAAGCCAATATGTCTTGTAAACATTAAGTTTAATGCCCAATATAGTGAAATGTATGATACTTGTCAAAGAAAAAGAGAGACAAAGCAGAAGATGGAGAGATGATTTAACAGCACAAAACGGCATTGTTTGGCAGAGAACAGCTCAAGATAGATCAAAATAGAAAATTGGTGAAGACGCCTTCCTCCTGCAGTGGAGTGAAGTAGGCTGAAGAAGAAGAATATTTGACTGCATTGGATTTGCTTGACATTCTTTCTTGCAGATGTGGACGAGTGTGCCGCTGTCCCAGGCCCATGTGACACAACAGCCACCTGCACCAACAGCGTGGGTTCATACGCCTGCGCCTGTGATGCTGGCTACAGCGGGGACGGATTCACGTGTGGTGGTGAGTGAGAACTTGAACTGTTTTTGTCTCGCCTGAATGAAGTTCGGCTGAGACCTACTGTAGTAATCACTTTTCCTGTTGGTCTGTTGGTCTGTTAGTCTGTTACAAAAATGTTCAAGTTTTGGTTGAGCTTGCTCTCATTTCTTTATTTCTGCATCAATTGTGTTCATACTTGGTACAAATGAGGCTTGGGTGATACCACATGTGAGTCAATGGGGATGATGAGGTCAAAGGTCATCTATGGGTCAAAAGGTCAAATGATATGAGGCCATTGCGAAATCAGGTGAGACTCATGGTTTGCGAACCACCTTGTTTTAGATGGACAGCATGCATGTAGCAGCCTATTTAAGAAATCAATTACACACATATAAGGAAAACTTGCTTGTAAATTTGTCCTCTCTATGACCTCTCTTTCTCCAGACATTAATGAGTGTGCATCATTTTTACTCTGAAGATGTTTTTTTTTTTTTAAATAGGCACTATTCATGTATTAGCCCTTTTGAAGGTACAATTAATGAAAACTTTATTTTTTTTTCTTTTATGACCTCTTTTTCTCCAGATATTGATGAGTGTGCCCAGCAAATTGATGACTGTTCCCAGAATTGTATAAATGAGGTGCCGTTTTATCAATGCACCTGTGATGCAGGGTTCCAGCTGTCTGTGGACAACGCTACATGCGAAGGTACCTCCTTGATTGATTTAACTCTCCCAGTTCCATCGGTGCATGTAATTTGTGATAAGTCAATGGGTTTCTCTTGACTTGTTAAAGATCCCCTGACATCGAAATGCATGTTGACTTCTATGATGCATATTAGTATGGTACAGTATATAGATGTACATCACAAAAGCATTGACTCTCTCATATCTTACAGTAATATTTCTTTATTTCTCTGAGCACTGGTGACCTGAACAAGAAATAAGGTTATACACATAAGTACGCTTGCTAGTTGTTAGTGTTATCCTCTGAAGTTACACCCTGAATGCATATGTTTATTTATATATTTGATTATTTGCATGTTATATGCACTGTCAATGTAATAAAATTGTATTTTTTTTTATATGACAATAAATCATCTTTAATCTTGAATTCATTGCAATGACTAATTGCAATTGCTTATAATAGAATTGCATCAGCGTTCAATAGAGTACCAAAGTGTGAGGTCATGAGCATATTGTCAAGACGACTGGTTCTGTTTCCCTTCCCTGCAGTTGCTGCTGGGATGACATGTGCTGCTGGCCTGGACCCCTGCACCGGTGGAGGGATGTGCATCAACCAGACAGGACTCATCACCTGCACCTGCCCTCGTGGCTATAACAACACCAATGACACCAATTGCCAAGGTACATGTATACACAGCCCCAACCACAAATAGTTTGGAAGAGTCCAACCATACAATGTAGAGCAGACAGACTTTAAACCCCGGGGCCTGTAGCACAGAGAGCTACGATTGGTTGTACCATCGATAGATCAATTGTATGACTGATCTATCGATCGTACGATTGATTTTAATTGTAAATCTACATCACAAAGAACCAGCAAAATAATGCATAGGCTTGGATTTGCAATAGATAGCAGTGATGGTTTGTGATATGGTGAGTTGCAGTAGAAACCAACTTTGGGATCAATCACAAAGTTGCTATAGATAGCAACTCACTCCTTGTGGTATGGGGCCCAGATGATGATTAAAATGATTTAAAGTTAAATTCATTTGTGTATAAAAAAAATAATATATTATTAAATTGTTTTTATGTCTACTTATGTACAGGGTCCCAGCTAACAAGCACATTTTTTTTTCTTTCTTTTTTTTTTGGGGGGGGGGGGAGAGGGGGTCCAAAGACATTTGTTTTATCATACACTATCTTGTTTTACTTTCTATATGCTGTTAAATTGTTGAATACAGCCATTTGAATTGATTTGTTGACTGTAATTGGTATTACACGCTGCAGCTGACAACTAACTACTTTTGTAGCCAGGCAAGAAATGTATTGACCTACGGCAGAAAATGAAAGTCAAAGATATTATAGTAAATATTAAAGAGATGAAATGGAGATGGGCAGGACACTTATATAGAACACAAGACAGCAGATGGAACAAGAAACTCACAGAATGGCAACCAAGAACAGGAAAACGAAGAAGGGGTCGATAAAAGAGAAGGAGGAGAGACGAAATATCATCATATACAAACACAGCAAATAGAAGTCAATGGAAACTGATTGAGGAGGGCTTCATCCAACAATGGTTGAACAATGTCTGATGATGATGAGGAAATGTATTGACCTTCATTGAGACCAAAACGATCAAATAATAGGCTTCTGTTCCAGATCAGAAATTAGTGCCCCATTTTTTTCTGTCAAGTGAAAGTGAGAATAGTATATTATTTGGTCTGCAAGTCTTCCAAGACGTATCTTTGGCTGCTTCACAAAATTGTTACCAAACTTTTATTTAAGCTAGGCTATCAGAAACAAGATTAGTACATTCGTACACATCTATGGATGTAACTTAAGTAGGAGTACTCAAATGGAATAGAATGGTTTAACAACTTGTTTCTTTGGGTGGATACCCATTCTTACCATGATGTAGAGCTCAGAATAAAGAGTTGTGGCTCTCCATGATTACCTACCTGTATGTCACAGGATATGGTGCTTTGATAGATGCATCTGCTCAGGCCCTAGCACCAAATATAATGATCTGTCATGCATGCAAACCCATTCATTTTAAACCCAGACTAGGAAAGAGTAATGGACAGGACTTACTTACGATGATATGCGAACAATTGTTTGGGACAAAAGTAGATGGAGGTGCATAGTCGCCGACCCCTTTCTAAGGGACGGCACTTGATGATGATGGTGATGATAGGAAAGAGTATCACTGATAACCTGTGATTTTGATTATCCTTTAGATATTGACGAGTGTGCTGACATGTCGGATAACTGCGATCCATCCGTGGGGGCTTGCACCAACATGCCCGGGGGCTACATGTGCGGCTGTCAGGAAGGCTACATCCTGGGGTCAGATCAAAGGTCATGCTCAGGTGAGTTGTTAAGTCCCTCCATACCAGACGAGATGATGCCTTGTAGGTTTGGTATTGCTATTGCACTATAAGGGTTAATTATCTTGACTGCTACAGGTGTGTTCTCTCGCATGAAGCAAAGAAAATTAAAGGTATTGCTCTATATTTTTACAACAGTTGTCAGCATCAATTCTAATTACAACACAAACCACCTAGCTCATTGCATGTGTCCTTGGTAGTTGCAATTCTCATAAGTTATGATGCTGGTGATTGCTTAACTATTGTCTATGTTTTTTCAGGTGTTAGGTAGTGTTATAACAATGCTGAATGGCAACTCTTTTCTATGGTCTATTGGGTGTTAACTAGTGCTATGTCAATGCAAGTGTAAAATTATTGGGTAATACCTAGTGCTATGACATTGGCAAGTGTATACCTATTGTCTTAACACCTGATGAGATGTTAACTAGTGCTAACAATGGCAAATGTATAGCTCTTTTCTATGGTCTATTGGGTGTTGACCAGTGCTGTGACAATGGCAAATTTATCATATTTGTCTATGTTTTATTGGGCGTTATCTAGTGTTATAACAATGGCAATTGTTTAACTATAGTCTATGATCCATTGGGTGTTGACTAGTGTTTATTCTTTTCTTTTTCCCCCCAGACATCAACGAGTGTGAGACGGGTGCGGATGGCTGCTCAGCGAATGGCTTATGTACCAATACTGCTGGCAACTTTACCTGCTCCTGTAACAATGGCTACTCCGGAGACGGATTCATCTGTAGTAGTAAGTGGGACAATGCTCTCTTACTTTGGCCAAAAAACAAGTTTAATTTTGCTCTGTCTTTCTCTTTGCAGAGAAAATGGAAAACCTGTTTGCTTTGAATGTCTTTATGTCTTGGATCACCATTGTCATGAAAATGTGTAGAAAATGAGTGGAGTTTTTGAGGCTTTGTAACGTAAAGACAATACAACATTTTCTGTTGAGCTTGATCTATGGCATTCTAAGATGACGTAACTTCTTTTACTAAGTATGGAGAAAAAGCATGACCATTAATGTTAACAGTATGCACCTACATTTACTTATCTCTCCATTTCTATCTCTCTCATCTCTTTCTTCTCTCTCTCCCCTCTTCTTTCTCCTTCCACCCTCTGTCTGCTCTCTCTCTCTCTCTCTCTTTCTCTCTCTGTTTTGATTTCCCTACCTCCTCTCTAACCTTGATCAACTCTCCCCTCCCCATGCCTCCCTCTCTCTCTATCTGTTTGTCTCTTTTTCTCTCTCTGTCTTTGTCTCTTTTCTTTCTCTCCCCCTCCCCTCTTACCCTGCCCCCATTTCTTCTCCCCTCCTCACCTGCCCCTCTCTCTATTCCTCTCTCTATTCCTATCTCCCTACCTCCCTTTCTCTCTCTCTCTCTCTCTCTCTCTCTCTCTCTCTCTCTCTCACTCTCTCTCTCTCTCTCTCTCTCTCTCTCTCTCTCTCTCTCTCTCACTCTCTCTCTCTCTCTCTCTCTCTCTCTCTTTCTCTCCTCAGACATCAATGAATGTGATGGGTCACCCTGCGTGGCTAACTCTGACTGCTCAGACACCGATGGCTCCTACATCTGCACCTGCTCCTCTGGCTTCATCGGAGACCAAGTCCAAGGCTGCACAGGTAACCAACGACCTTCTGCAAGACACAATCAAAGATATCTTGGTTGTAACCCATCTCAAATAGGTCAACAAAAGAATTTTGAAACAAGATCATTATCCACTCTGTGAGTCATCTTACCCATGTTTGGGCCGTATGAGTCGACCACAATATTGCAGGAAAAAAGCTCAGGAAACAGTTTCGGAACTCAATCAAACATGTCTTACTGACAGAGCAGTCCCATGAAAAGGAAAGCATCAAGCAGAAATAGTTCCTCTAGCAGAAAAGAGAGTGAAACAGAGGATTGTGACCATTATCTGTCCTGGTTTCCATAGCAAGCATCCATGCGATCAAAGAGTCTTTTGTACAGGGACACCTGCTTACAATGACCCTTCAAAGTGATCTTCATGAACATGTGGTCTCTAAAAACAGGTGCAATTACACCCAATCATCATGTTTAGTGGTCTTTGTAGGTAGATATTCATTTCAGAAAGTTGTCTATGTAGACAGCTATGACTGTTTCATCTTACAAGAAGAAATGTGACAAGATATATTTGTGTTTTTGCCCTCTCCAGATTTGAACGAGTGCCTGGGCATGCCTTGCCACGGCAATGCTGATTGTATGAACACAGCAGGCTCGTACACATGCACCTGCCAGACTGGGTACTCGGGCAATGGTACATCATGTACAGGTGCGTTCAGTTTGCTCATAGACATAAAATAGAATGTCATAATGAAGTTAATTCTCATTTGACAAGCGTTTCTTTTATGGTACATGGATTTACAAGCTTCATGGCTTTATACTGATTTTCAAGTCATAATTCATTATGGTATGTACTGGTATATAAAATGATATACTTTTGCACGTACTAACTTGTTTATTCTTTATTAAAAGAATTGAATGTTTTCAGAAGAGACAAGACAATAGATGATATAATCTTTGTTTTGCTGTTACTCTTTGTAGTAATAAGATTGATTGATGAATCTGCTAGAAAAAGAAACAGAGAAAAAAAGACCATGCAGAAACTTGAAGCTGCATCTACTGCTTGCCGGTCAGAGACAATATCCACCTTGACAAAAAGACGATACTTACGAACCAATGAATGCCCTAGGCTTCCATTGTCTTGCTTATTTGTATTTATGGTTCCCTCGTGTAAATTTTTATTTTTAATCCCAAACGGTGCAGACATCCTGGAATGCAGTGACCCAAACCGCTGCCCAGCGAACAGCAACTGCGTGGAACTGGAGGGATCGTACACTTGCATTTGTCTCTCGGGTTACCGTGGCGATGGGACGGTGGATTGCGTGGACATCGACGAATGCGTGGAGAGTCCGGACGTGTGTAGCTCTAAGGCACTCTGCACGAACACCAACGGCTCATACGTGTGTGCCTGCTTATCAGGCTACAGTGGGGACGGGGTGACCTGCACTGGTAGGTCTCAAGATTATATCTCTTCTGGGCTCTGTTACATAAATCTAACCATTGATAGTAATTCTATTATCAATGGTACCTGCCATGGTAACATTGCTCAACAGCCAATCAAATTAAAGGTTGCCATAGAAGTTGCCATTGATAGCAAAGTTACCATCAAGTTTCATGCAACAGGGCCCTGGTGTATACAGTGCAGTGGGACTTGTATATAAAGACCGCTCACTCAAGGAATCCAAGGAATGTGGTCTCTATGAGAAGGCTCTCCTTACATATAGGCTACTTTAGGACAGGCATGAGAGCGAAACATTGTTCATCAGCCCGGCTGAATTCTAGCAAAAGACATGTACCTTCTGTCGACTTGTCTTTCTTCAGTCATGTTTCTGCTTGTTTTTATAGTTTCTTAAGACATGAAGACAAGCAATACACTTGTCTATTTGACTTTATATTTTCTCTATTATTTATATTTATTTTCTCACAGACATCTAATCAACTGATTTCTAGTGAAACCCAAACCTTCTGTTAACTCGTGTTTACTCACTATAGTAAACTCCCATTCCCAGTTGATTTCCAGCCAAGGTATAACTACTTTGTACTCATCGAGAATTGCTTGTGATATCTAGCGCCAGGAGAAACCCATTTTAGCCATGTGTACTTACTGTGGTTCTGTTTGCTCTGTGTGTCTGTGCAGACATCAATGAGTGTGAGCTGGGACTGATCGACTGTGCCGTAGAATCTAACTGTACCAACACGGAGGGCTCCTACACGTGCTTCTGTCTGGACGGCTACTTTGACAACAGCGGGGGCCGGGCTCTGCCAGGGCAGTGCCGTGGTAAGTAGCGGGCCCCTGGTTTGGGGGGGGGGAGGGTCACTTCTTTGAATTTTTTTTTTTTTTTTTTTTTTTGGGGGGGGGGTGGCCAGGTTTTTTGCTCTGCTGTCGGGGTGTCGAGGGAGTGAAAGGGGAAGCAATGCGCCCATTTTTCCAGGGCTTCTCATTTAAATTTTGTCGGGGGGGGGAATCTCTTCTTTTGTGACACATCAAGGTTTTTTGAAAATTGCTGCCATTATACTTGGCTAGCCCACAGTCTCCCCCTGTACAGTTTATAGCGTTATTGTACTCTGAAGCTAGTATACTGTTTTCTGTACTCCTGTAATCACTTGTTAATTTCTACCACCCTCAGACCTTTAACCTTCTAAAAAGCCCACCAGTTTACAATTCATATAACTTACAAACCCTTTCAGTACCCTAGGTGCATGAAATCTGTAAATAGTCAAATAGGCTCTTCCTGGTTGGATACTGAGCGAGTTAATATCTACCATCGCCCCTGCTGATTTTTTCCCACCAGATGTTGATGAGTGTGCACTGAACGTGGACGCCTGTGACCAGAACTCGGTGTGTCTGAACAACAATGGCAGCTACACCTGTGTCTGCAATAGCGGCTACATGCTGGCAACACCATTCACCTGTACAGGTATGTAGGATCTTATTCCCAACCAGGGCCTTTTAAGAGGAAAAGTTGTCTATATTTTGCCTTTTAAATTGGCAATATTTTAAAAGAAAATATTGGGTTTTTTTCAACTGAACAGACATTAAATATTTGTAAGTCATGTCAATTTGAAGAGCAAAAGTGTGATGTAGACATTTCCAGTGTGTTGCCAATTTGAAGTTTGTAATGATCATGTCACTTTTAGAAATCATTACAAGATTGATTTACCTTATTTTTCTGAAGTACAAAAATGCATTCATCTGTGTAGACATTTTATACTCTTTCATAGGATGTGTCATTTGTGATTTGTAATACTTGATATCTACACTGGCGTTTAAAATGAATTCAAGTAATTTTGAGTGACCATTAGGCTAGATAAGAACTCTATATCGCCTGTAGTTCAACTTATTATGTACACTTATGTAGCTCTGGTGTTTATCCCTGTGAAATACAGTGTTTGATTGAAATAAGTATGAGTTCTCAAGATGGTAGATATAAGTGATTTATTACCTTATAGTTCAACTGTTGATGTACATGTTTTAAGCACTGGTGTTACTTAGTGTTTGATTGATGTAAGCATATGTACATTGCAAGGATGGTAGATAAATGATATGCCATCTGTAGTTTAACTTTTTGTGTACTCTTGATTAACACTGGTGTTTAACCTGGTGTAATACAGTGTTAAACTGATCGAAGTTAATATGTGTATAAGACCAGGATGCTAAATAACAACTTCATCACCTGTAGTCTAACTTTTTATGTATATTTGTTATGCACTGGTATTTACTATGGTGTTATACAATGGTTGATTGTACAATGTGTGACTATGGTGTTAGATATATGTGCTGCATCATTGGTATTTTGTGTTTTTCCCAGATATACTGGAGTGCTCAGCGGCAATAAACCCATGCGACGTGCAGGCCTTTGAGATGTGTATCGAGGAAGAAGGGAGCTATCAGTGTGTCTGCCAAGCTAGCACATTCCTTGTGGATGGTGTCTGCCAAGGTAAGAGTGGTTCCTTGTTTCTTGATCTCCTTCATTGTCTTCATTGTCGTCTTTGAAATTGTCTTCTTCTCTCTCATCGACTTTTTCCCTCTTGTCTTCCATATCTTACTGTTCTTCTTTTCTTCTTATTAGCATTATTCTCCCAATGTTTGATCTTCCTTATTCTTTGTTTCCTCCTCTTTCCAATTCTCCATTTTCTAGTTTGTCTTGCTACACCATTTTCTTGTTCTTATCTTGTACTCTTCTTCTCTTCTCCTATGTCTTTATGATTCTTCACTCCTTCAAATCATAAATCATCCATTGTAGGGTGTTTATGTTGTATTGTTTTAAAAAGTTGTCATGCTAATTTTCATTGTAATTCCAAATTCACCTCACTTAAAAAACTGTATCTATAGTTTGTCATTCTTCTCTCTTTAAGTCAAAATGCATCAATTGTAGGGTGTTTATTTTTAATTTGTTTAAAACCTTGTTATGTTCATTTTCACCGTAATACCCAAATCACCTCAAAAATAAGATATTGTTATTTTGTTTGAAGTTATTGCTTTTACCACGATTGAATTTTGTGTAAGCCTGTTGAATCATCAGACTTGCTGATTTGCTTTCTTTGCACCTCGTGCTCATTGCAAGAAGTTTCTGTAATCTCTCGCTTTTTTTTCTGATTTTTTCAGTTGCGACAACACTTTTCCTGACGGTGGACTTCACCGACATTCAGGGCCTTATCGTGGAGTTCTACTTTGATACAGTCAACAATGAAGTTGATCAACAAGGGCTAGCCAATGATGTAAGTCTACCTATTATATTTCATTCATTTGAATTAAATTGATGGTCCCTTGTATGACGTGGTACCAAGATTGTTAATATGCGTAGACACAATGTTGACTCAGCGTGTGAAGAGTGCTATGAATGTATATATATATATATATATATATACAGTACAGCAACTTGAACGATTATGCCATCCATTCTTTTATTTTTATTGGACTCATTTATACATATATGTATTATGTACTTGATTGCATCTATTAATGGATGGCTCTGTACAAAAAATGTCCTAGTTGGGCACCTGGCCACCATAAATAACAGGAAATGATGCAAATAAAATATGCAATAAAATTCAAATCAAGTCCTAGTTGTGCTTTATACTTTTCTTTCTCCACAGACGATGGCTATCCTTCTGGCCTCCACGACTTTTGCTAACGTCCTGGATGTCAGTGTGGTTGCCATGACTCTCAAAGCAGGCGGAACGCTCGCCGAGGTAACATTCCGCGTCGACGTCCCCTTCAGCGATTCTGCGACTGAGGAGGCGCTTGCAATGACATTCGACAATGGGCTGATTGGAAGCCGGGGCAACATCTTGTCCCCCGACAACCGCGTCTTCATCACCACTGAGGTGAATGTTGGTGAGTGGATCTCAATATATGAACTTCGGACAGCAAAGAGTTAGAAAATGAAACCGGTTGTTTGTGCAAAAACCCTAAAAAGAAAGGAAGCTTGGAGCTCTGCCTGTACCAAAGTGAAACTGGCATCCAAGTGGAATATCACAGCTTTCTGGTTTGTCCTTGCTTTGTATGGCATTGTTATGAATACAGCTATCTCTCTAGTCACCTTGGCCCTGCGTTATGAAGAATTACAATAGATTGCAAGTTGTCTAGTGATTGATATCAAGTGTAATTCTGTACATTAGAGATAGAAGATTAGAGTTGCGAAGCAATTTGGATCATCACAACTCTTTACAAGACAGAGCACTTGATTTCTTAACTCCTTGCATGCAGCTTGTGTATTCATGCACAAAAAAAACACAGAAATTCCATACACCGCCATTTTGAATGCCATAACAAAGGGTTAGTGAGCAGTTTTACTTCTCAATTGCAATCTTCATGTAGTAATGTTTTTTTTTTTCCAACAGATGACAATGAGTGTAAGAACATCTCAATCTGCCCATCCAACTCCATGTGCATCAACTCCATTGGCAGCTATTCCTGTCAGTGTAACGCTGGGTACGGCAACTCGGAGAACGTCAACGTCTGCTCAGGTATGGCCACCTCCTTACAGACTCTAACTTTGTCAAATTAACGCTAAAGGGGAAGGGAGAGGGGGCAGACGAGGGGCGGTGGCAGAATCCGCCTCCCTCAGTGTTTTTGGTGACGAGTTCTCCCCCTCACCCCCCCCCCAAAAAAAACAAAAACAAAACAAAAACAAAACAAAACAAAACAAAGAATAGGACTTGTTGCTTTAACTATTATGCAACATTATGTAATCACAAATTTGATAGAGTTCCGATATATGTAAAAAGTGGCATTTGAAGCAAAAAGTTCATTTGGGGCCATCAAATGAAATATAACACATTATCATAGTTATAATACAATTCCATATGATTGTTGTTATCATTGTCATTGTGATTGAAGAGTCTTATCATATCGTGCCCTCCAACCCTCCCACCAAACAAAAAAAGAGAGACATACTCTGTAATGATGTGCATATGTTCTACTGGTGTTCTTTGTGACAGAAATTCCCTCATGTCTTTCCCTCCAACCTCATAGATGTGAATGAGTGTGATCTTGGTGCCTGCGATACCAACGCCCAGTGCACCAACAGCATAGGCAGCTTTGACTGTGTGTGCAACACTGGGTACAGCGGGGATGGACTGACATGTACTGGTAAGAATCACATGTCCCTTTCTAGCTTCACTCATTCCTGCTGCTGATGAGAAGGAGGAGAAGGATTAAAAGTCCCAAGATGATAATAAAACGATACATTACATTTGCAATCATATCCTAACATATCCAAGATGATGATGATGATGACAAAGATTGTTTTGTAGTATTTCATGTATTTAGCTTTAAAGGGTGTACATGTGCAATAAAAGTTTAAAAGTATTTGAATACTGTAAGGATATATCAGATGAATGCTATGGTAAAATATTAATGAATTAGAATATTTTATATTTTATATATATTTCTCTCTTTATCACTCTCCTCTCTTTCTGCTTCCCTCTCCCTTTCTCTCTCTCCTTTTCCTCTTCCCTTTCTCTTTCTCTCTCTATCTCTCTCTCTCTCTCTCTCTCTCTGTCTCTCTCTCTCTCTCTCTCTCTGTCTCTCTCTATCTTTCTCCCTCTCCTCACTACCCCCCTCTCTACCCTACTCTTTCCCCTCCACTGCCTTTCTCTTTCTCTCACACTCACTCTCTTTCTCTCTCTCTCTCTCTCTCTCTGTTTCTCTGTCTCTCCTCCTCTCTCTCCTCACTACCCCTCTCTCTACCTCATTCTTTCCCCTCTACTTCTTCTCTCTTTCTTTCGCACATGCTCTCTCTCTATCTTTCTCTCTGTCTCTTGCTCTTTATCTGTATCCTTCCTCCACCCTTTCTCCTACTCTGCCATCCCTCTGCCTGTTCCACCCTTTTATCCCACCCATCACACCCTTCACCCCGCCCTTCTTCCACCCTCCACCCTTGACTCCCCCCACACCCCCCTCTCTCCAGACATCAATGAGTGTGATGCAGCAGGTGTGTGCGGTGCCTCGGCCAACTGTAGTAACACTGTTGGATCCTTTGACTGCACCTGCCAGGACGGGTACAGTGGCACCCCACCAGGCACCCCTTGTCAAGGTAAGAGCCCCGTCTCACTAGGTGCGTCTGCATTAGCCCGATCAGATGAAACACCGAGCTAGTTTGCTGATCTGGGGAACTAGCCTGAAGTTGCAATCGCGTCCTTGAGTCGCCGGATGCATAAATTATCCCAATGTTCGCACATGCGCAATGTTTATTAAAATAGGCCACAACCGCATGGCTTTGGTTGGGAGCTCGCATTCCCGCACGTATAAAAACCTGACGTATACATTGCCTCAGTGCACGCTGATGCATGATGGGATCAAGAAAGTTCCAAGCTAATGAAGAAGCTCTGCGAAATAGCGAGCTAGTTCACGACCAATTTTTCCACATCGGGCTAATGAAGACGCACCTATTAACCACTCAAAGGGAGATTTATCCCCCACAATGCCAAAAAGCACCCCTGGTATTATATAAGAGCCCCCGTCTGATTTTGTTACATTTTGTTACTCAGTAGGGTATAATTCATTACATACCAATAGTTCAGCACATTTATTTCATGACATCAAACTTGAAAAGTCGCCCCACAAAAACAGTTGAAAACTTTCACAGGGGGCTCAGGTAGATTTAGCTCCTGCAATGTCAAAAAGGGCCCCTGTACCTAACCTAAGAGCCCTGCTGATTTTTGTTTTTTTTAAATGTTGCTTTATAGAGGCTAATGCGTGATAGGGTTCAGGTTGTCTGTTCCATCTTATCGGGCTTGAAAAGTCACCCCACAAAATAGTTGGTAAATTTTCGCAGAGGATTTTGGGGCAATTTAATCCTCACAATGCTACATGTAATATGATCAGTGGACTGCCATTCTGCTTTAACTATGGGTTCCATTATTATTTGATTTCAAGATGCCACAAAAGAATCCTCTCATTGTAATTGAGTAGACACAGAATTAGAATTTGGTGATGACAACATATGAAATGGCATCTGCCTCTTCATTTGTGTTATCGCAAGATTACATAAAAGATGAAGCTAAATGCCAGTAAGTTGCACAAAATCAGTTTGTGGTCTTTTTTTTCCCCTCCAGATATCAATGAGTGTCTCAATGCTAGCACCTGCACTGGGATCAACGAGAGATGCAGCAACACGAATGGCAGTTACGACTGCATCTGCAAGACAGGATTTGTGCGTTTCCGGGGTTACTGTTTAGGTGAGTTTCTGACAACAGACAACTCATAACTCAACTCTTTAATTCTTTATTTGTGCCAAGGACTGCTTTCTCTTCAAATTTCTTACAGGACCCCCTAAAAGTGCATTCACTTTATTCCATATTTATTAAATCAAATTGATCTATTTATTAATAGGTTTAACATATTCACTCATAAGTTTGTAAAGTGTTAAGCTTTCCTACTTTGTTTTGTGTTTCCCCACTCCACAGGTTTGCTTGCTCTTTTTGACTGTATGTCTCTCTCTCTCTTCCTCTCTCTCTCCTTTTTTCTCTCTATCTATACTTATGTGTAAGTCTGTCCGTCTGTCTCTCCCTCTCTCTCTCTCTCTCTCTCTCTCTCTCTCTCCTTTTATCTGTTTCTTGTCAATCTGTCTTTCTCTCTGTCTGTCTGTCTCTCTTTTTCTCTCTGAGTTGGTAACAATTTACATGATGTCTAATGCAATACCTTTTCTGCCCTCTCTCCGTACAGTGTACGAGCGTTTGTCGGGAAGGATCCGGTACAACCGAATCAATGGAGACTGGGTGAACTACACCCCTGACCTAGCAAACTCCTCATCAGCAACCTACACCAACATGACCAGCATCGTTTGTGGCGTGGTATGTTTCAATAGATAGATAGATAGATAGATAGATAATGGTTTATTGGGATAAAAACAACAACAACAATACAAAAACACTTTGTGGCTCGCAGGCCAAACTGCGTGTGACTTTATAATGTAATGGAGATACTGTCCATAATTATCTAGAAACGTCTAAAATAAACATTAGAATGGGTAAAGGAGATACTGTACATAATTATGTATAAACATTAGAAAGAAATATATATAAAAGAAAACCATTACAAATTAAGCACATGGTTTTGGACAGAAATCATTATTTCAAGATTAAAGGGTAAACATAGAACTATTGCGGCATAAAGACAAACACATACAGGGTATGGTGTGTGCAGTCTTACAGGAAAAATCATGATTAGAGCAGGAAAAATGATGACAGCAACATCTATATGATAAAGACCGCTTGAGGGAGAAAATAAATATGGTGTCTATGAACAGGTTGTGAAAAAACATGTTTTCATAAGACTCTTTGTGGCGTGGTTAAGAAGTAGTATTTATTTTTAGAAATCCGCTGTGGTAATACGAAGACTAATTTGATGTGGCCTTTTGTATGCAAGATTAGAAGTTATGGTAATAATTTAATCTTGCACAGGGCTTTATCAGTACTTTATTTTTGTTTCAATTTTTAAAGGGAGACACTACCTGTAGCCTTCTCTGTGCTAGATAAACTACTGCTTTAGTTTTGTGCATTAATTGTGCAGTACATTGATGATACACAAGGAGGTCAGGGAAAGATGGGCTGATATCTAAAATACGGTCCAGTGCATGTAATCATTCTAGAAGCTTACTTGTGTATCTAGATATGACTATAAACATAGCTGCCAAGTCTCCCTGATTTCACAGGAGTCGCCCTGAAAGCAGACCAACATTATTGCATTGGATTCCATCACATCACATAGGTTTTTGCATTGGGTTGTATGGATTTGATAGACATCTCCCTGATTTCTGATTAAATTTCCCCAAATCTTCCGGATTGTTGAATTTCAATGTTGGTAGCACTGCTATAAATTAATTGTTTGTTTTTGTTTGTTTTTTTCTGTGCAGTTCACGTCCCAGATTGAGACCTGGTTGATGCTGTCTGTACCGTACAGCTACCTGTTCTGCAGGATTAACGGCTATGAGCAGGGCAGCATCATTGCCTACTTTGACCTCGACATCTACGGCGAGTCGCCCATGCAGGCATTGATGAGGGCAGGCGAGGTTTACGACAACGGCTTCACCGGATCGACCAACGAGTGGACAGGAGCGGACAATACCAAACTCTACCTTGACAATCTTGTGTTTGAGGGTGAGTATGCATGTTATTAGTGATGCGTTTTGTACTTGTTTTGAGGTAGACAAAGTGCTGCCTTGTGCAATTTATACAAATATGTGCTTTAACCATGTGAGACCTACATAGTTTATTTCATCACGTTAATAACTGGTGAAAGAAAAAGTAAACATGGCACATAAAGAGTAAGTCTATGCATGAGATTTCTACTGATTCATCATATTTTAAGTCACTACAAAGTAAAAGAGGGGGAAATTTTTGTGGAACAACAGATTTAAAAAAGCTTTTCAAGGTTAAATGTTTATAATATGTCAGTGCATTGGCTTCACAGATGCACAGTTTTCATGCTAATATGGAGTTTTGTGACTCTTATCAAAGCTGCCAAGTCTCCTTGATTTTGCAGGAGACTCCCTGAAAGTAGTGATTTCTGATGAAAGTTTTCACAATCTTCCTGATTGTTGAATTTCAATGTTGGTAGCTCTGTCTTATCCTAGTTGTCTCTCCTTTCTCTTGACCTGCAGAGCCAGCTAATACATCTTGCTCACCCAACCCATGCCTGAACAACGGAACCTGCTTGGTGGATTATGACAATTCAACCACATTCTGCGTGTAAGTCTCACTACCAAGAACTCTGAGAGTTGCTCTTGCATAGCGAGTATTAGGACTGTGTGTGTATGTGTGAGATGAAGTTTTCTACTGACGTACAGTGTACATCAATCAGATTTTCTGGGAAGGATCATTTGTGCCAATCTCCGGGGTTTACTTTTCATCAGCTTGAATTACAGATGCACCCCACAACGCTTTAGTTCTTTGTTTTCAATAATTCAACCATAATCTGCCCTCAAGTCTCAGTGTTGTGGAATTCAAAAAGTTGCGCTTGGATACCAAGTATTAGAAGAGTGTATGTATTTGTGTGAAATGTGGGCCCTGTCTTATAAAGAGTTGCGATTGATCTGAATAGATGGCAAGTCCAATACCCTATTTCTAATGTGCAGATTAATAATTGATGTCAATCACAATTCTATATAATACAGGGCGCTAGGGGGTGTTTCACCAAGCTAGGACTGACTTTATGCACGACTGGTGACCCTTTCTTGTGCTACATGAGATACCCCAATTTGTTTCTGTTTTAACATAGTGGGAGTTAGTTTCCAACTATCCTAATCAAATTTGACAAATTATAAACTTTGTAGTCAGGCAATTGTTAACATCAAGAGCTTTGATTTATAAACATCAAACTTCAGCTGATAATCATCAAAGTCAATCATTGAGACTCTGATTTAGCACAAGAAAGGGTCACCAGTCGTGCGTAAAGTCGTTTTTAGCGTAAGAACAACTTGGTGAAACACCCCCTGATGGGATGACTACATCTGGGACAGACTTTTTCTACCAATCCCCAAAAGATGCAGTGCAGACATGGTGGAAAGTGTTGGGCATACTCCAAAGAATCCCAACATGACAAATAACTACATTTCAAAGTGATAGGACATCCCATCCCCCACTCCAACTGAGAAGAAGATGAAGAAGAGAAAGGGAAAACTAAGAAGATGTGGGAGAAAGTGTATGAAGGGAAGGAAAATAATGTGAAGAAAAAGTAATTAGTTCCCCCGTATGGTGTTCATTTTGTCTCATTATTTTCTCCTTTTTCATTCTTTCTAGGTGTCTGCCTGGTTATGATGGTAGCCTTTGTGAAAATGATGGTAAGTATTGTTAATTCCTTACCTTTCTATATGTCTCTCTGTGTTTCTCTTTTGCAATGTGTCTGTCTCTCTCTCTATTTCTCTCTCTTTCACCTCTCAAATGTTTTCATTTCCTTGCCATATAATGATTTTCTGACTCAATGATTCACAAATTGATAGGAGTGCTGTACAGTTTATGTTCTTTCAATCAAGTTGTAGATTACATTATATATCTCTTTTATATGATTAATGATTATTTTGATGCTAGACAACATTCATTAATTTTACTAATACAATTACATGTATCTCACATATGTACTGAATGCAAGTCATCTCAAATACTCAAATAATCATAATTTCTTTTTCTTCTTTGCAGTTGCTTGCGATGGTTATGATTGCCAGAATGGTGGCACCTGTCTCATTGATTCTGTTGGAGACCCATCCTGCCAGTAAGACATCTCATTTGTATTGCTTTTTCTCTATCATTCAAGTCACTTTATTTGTCATTAAGGCATTTTTGCTCTTACAATACACATCATTCTCATTAAACAGTACGGAGTCTGGCAGAGAAGGAGTTAAGATGCTCTATAGCATTTCCTTTTTTTCCCCTTTGTGAATTTGCGACACGGATGAACCTTATTACTATTGTTCTTATTTGACAAAAATACATCATGAGTTGTTGTCTTTTATTAAACAAAATATGAACAGGTTTCTTTAAAAAAAAAAGATCATCATAGGTGAGTTCCAGTATTCAGCAATGGCTATTCTTGAAATCAGTTGAGCAACACTATCTCTTAAAACATTACAATTGAGCAATTAGTGTACAAGAAATCATATGTGTGTTGATCAATATTGATTTGATTTCTGTTCATCTTCCAGATGTCCATCTGACTACACTGGTACTTTCTGTGAAGAACTAGGTGAGCAAACCTTATGATAGTTATGATGCATGGTGCTGGTGATGACTGTGGTGATGGTGGCAGTGATATTGATAATGATGATTAGACCAATGATGATGATGACGAAAGTAATGATGACAATGGTGATTACGATGATTATGATGATAGTGATGGTGATGGCTGTTGTCATTGTGATGATGATTATGACAATAACAGAGAATGGAAGAAGAGAGGCATGAAAATAAAGGGACTTACAGCAAGAGAGAGAGAGAGAGAGAGAGGGGGGGAGGGAGAAAGAGAGAGAAAGAGAGAGAGAGGGAGGGAGAAAGAGAGAGAGAGGGAGGGAGAAAGAGAGAGAGAGAGAGAGAGAGGGAGAGAGAGAGGGGGGAGGGAGGGAGAAAGAAAGAGAGAGAGAGAGGGAGGGAGAAAGATAGAGAGAGAGAGAGAGAGAGAGAGAGCTAAAGAATATGTAGTGGTAGAAGAGACGGATAGGGGATAATGCAAACACAGGAAGAATAGTGACATAAAACAAACATGGAAATATATAGAAAGATTTTTTTTTTAATTGCATCAAGACAATCACAGAAGAAGAGAGATATGGACATAAAACTTACGAAATGGATCTCCCGTTTGCATTTGAAAGAAGTGCCAGAGCTTTTTTTAAAGACTTCTAACACATGGACAAGATGGATA
Organism: Arbacia lixula; assembly: GCA_963669155.1. NCBI lineage: Eukaryota > Metazoa > Echinodermata > Echinoidea > Arbacioida > Arbaciidae > Arbacia > Arbacia lixula. The sequence goes on from OZ022594.1 coordinate 12,187,611, forward strand.
ATAGGGTTTAGTTGTCCTTTTCAAAGACTTCTGGCATTTCATCATACATGTTGAACATGACCATACACTTCCAGCATGTGTTCTGACTCGTGTATTTTCCCTCTGCTTCCCCATTCAGTTGTCTGTGTTGAGCTGAACTGTTTGAACAATGCCACCTGTGAGCTCAACTCTGACGGAGATGCTGTGTGCAGGTAAGAAAACAAATCGTTGAGCTTGCACTCGTATTTGTATCAATAGGGGCGTCTTCATTAGCTGGAGCTGGGCAAAATAGCGAGCTTGTTCTGATCGGGTTAGCTAGCCAGATCACGAAATAGCTAGCTATTTGCGTCTTCATTAGCCAGATCAGGCAAAATAGCTTGCTATTTGGTAGAGAAAATTTCCCAAGAAATCTTGGGCTAGATGGAGCTAGCTCGGAGCGTCTTCATTAGCCTGAAAATTTCTCGATCCCGGCATGCATCAGCGCCCACGAGGCATTGTTTACGTAATAGGTTTTTACACGTGCGTGAATGCGAGCTCACAACCGAAGCCATGCGGTCATTGCCTATTCCCGTCGCACACTGCTGGTATGTGCGAAACTCGGGATAATTTATGCAACCTGAGCTCGAGCTTACGTATCCCGAGTTTTGAGCTAATGAAGACGCGATTGCAACTTCAGGCTAGTTCCCCGGATCAGCAAAATAGCTCGCTAGTTCGTCTGATCGGGCTAATGAAGACGCACCTAATATGGAAATCTCATAATCATAATTTTTAGAAATCATATTTTACATTTGCTTAAAATAGTAATGGGTAGACTTAAACTTCACATGAATTATTGATTGCTGCTGCACTGTATATGGTTCAGTTTGTATTTTATGTTTATTATTGAGTATTGTGTTATTATACTTAGTAAACATGTACAATACAACCATTGACTGGGAAACATGCTTTTAATCAAACCTGTACCGATGCCTTCGCTTTAGATGTCCTGATGGCTACACAGGCACCCGCTGCGAGACTGAGCGGGGTGAGCCTGGCCTGTCAACGGGGGTCATCGTGGGTATCATTTTAGGAGCCGTGGGCGGAGTCCTCCTCATCATCCTGCTCTGCTTCTGCTGTGTACTGGCCTTTGCCGCCCGTCGCCGCCGCCAACGCAAGCGGGAGCTCTTTGCTGGCGAGGAGAACTGGGGCTTCCCGGAAGTCGGGGACCGCCGCAGGTACCTCGCCCCCAGTCCCGGCCCCATCCAACTGGTTGGCGCGGCGCCCACATCTTCAGGGCTCTCCCGCGGAGCAGTGGTCCGCAATGCCCCCAGCGACCTCACCAGCGAGAGCTCAGACAACTTCTACTATTATCAAAACACACGAGGGCGCCCTGTTGCTGGGGCCGCCATCGCAGCCGGCCCGTCTAGGCGGCTGTACGATATCGACGACGATGACGATGATGACACCATCGATAGCAGGTTCTCTGGCATCATCAGGAACATGTGGAATATGGTGAGTGCAGCAGAATCCCTTCCAACATTGGTAGCTCACAATTTGTCCAATATCCAATCATTTCCTTTCACATTTTAGTTTCCATTTTGAATACAATATGCGTATTGAAGGCTAAAAGAAAACTCAAACATGTTTCATTCCCTTTCGTATCTTTTTTACTGCAGCAGGTTAATTTTTGTGGTAGACCTGTCATTGTGTGGTCTTTATAGACAGTTGCAATTACATGCAAACTGCTTTTGAAGGGATTCACTTTAAGTGATCTTTGGAGACAGGCCTGATTGTTATTTTCTAAATTTATTTATATCTGATCGTTTCAGACCTATATAGACAGACTGCTTAAGGGAAGCAGTATATGTGGTCTTTATGAGCAGGTGCTTTTTTGTGTGCAGGTTAGTTTAAGACCAATTTCAATGAGAAAACATTTCAAGGAAAACAAGATGTGGTCTTTTTATTCAGGTGGTCTCTACAGCAGGTTTCAGTGTATTTTTTTTATTCACACGGTTTCTTATTTTACTCACACTCACAGCACGCCGACCAGAGGCCCGAGGCTAACTTTGACCCCCGTGAGCTGCCCACTGCTAGCACCTTCATGTCTGATGGTATCCCTCGGGCCCAGGCTGCTCGTAACCTGCATCCTCTCTACACCAACACCGGGGGCTTCGAGAGGCCCTATGTGGCTGACGGAACAGAGAGCAACGCCTACTCCGTAAGTACCGTACTGACCGGTGTATAAGCCGCTTGTAAAAAATCGTTAAAATCTTCAAAATCATGCGCCAGTCAGGGTTCGGCTTGTATGCGACGTTAGCAAAAGTCTGGTCTTTCAAACCATTAGGTATACACATGTATGGGACTATGCATTGTGTGACCACATTCAACAACAAAATAGATGGATTTGATAGGCATCCAGTGTGACACAATTGACGTACCAGTAATGCAATGTCAATCACCTCACCAGCATAATAACTGGAACTAAGAAAGCACTAGGTAGTCCAAATTCCAGATATAAGTCATTGGAAGAGTCTACACTAAAAATACGATTCACATGTAAAAACAGCTTTAGTATAACAAGATAGATATGCAAGACATTTAAAGAAAAGAAAGATGTAAAAAGAGAACAATAATTTTGAGATATTCTAAATGATAAAAGATTCCAGCTTTAGTCTTGGCAAAGCCAAATAAAGCCCTTGTGAACAAATATCTGTCCTTCAATAGAAATATGGAGAAAAGCAAGAGTTTGCATGGCAGTCATTGAATGGGACACTTAGACCTTGAAATTGCAAAAGTGAAGATGCTTCTCAATCAATATCAGTAATCCTAACCTCTGTCTTGTTTCTCTTTTCTCCACTCTCCTTTCGTTTACCCTCTTCTAGGAGGAGACGGAGGAATTCCGACCGTACCGAGGCCGAAACCGCCGCGAGAAATCAAAAGGAGCAATGGATACTTACAACTACTTCTAAAGCTCCACCTTGTGATAGCTATTCCTGTTCAGCCTGGCTGAGATACAGCGTTATATGATTGGAGAAGAAAGAGACAAATCTATATATTTTTTATACTTTAATGATATTAATCAGTGTTTGATTCATTCATAGTGCTATAAGACACCTGTGATTTATCATTTTCTTGTAAGAATGCATTTAGTATTTTCTTCATCGTCTAATTAGTATAGCATAGATGTGATATGAAATTATATTTTAATGAAACTATTCGCCTTAGCATTGTGATTTTATTGGCTATAGGTACATGTACCAAAAGCTTTTATTTATTATCAGTACTAAATGTACATGTAATTTGTCAAATTTATCTGAAAATATTCAGGTTCATGCTATAATCATATGCTGCATGGATGTGAAAGTATCCAGTAAATTATCAACTATGTGTCTTTCAAGAAATATGTTTTGAGCTGTACAGTATTTTTATGTCTACCAAGTGCACAACATCAAACCAAATAAAAGTGCAGCCAAAGAGAGATATTGTTGCTTTACCGAAGTAAGAAGCTATCGTTGTTCGTTTTACAACATACATATATATATATATATAAGCAATGTTCAATGAAGACTGCACTTGCTGATAGTGCTTGACTGTACATGAGCTAATATAGAAAATGTAATTGACTGGAGTATAGTTTAAGTGAGTTGTACAAACTGTTTCGCCAGAAGGCTCATCAGCAAATAAGTAACAAAATACAAGGCACAGGGTGGTCCCCAGAGTAGAAAACGCGCGGAGCAAATACCACTTGTGGGGTACAGAAAGTGATGGGAGACCACCCTGTACCTTGTATTTTCTTAGTTAGTTGTTGATGAGCCTTCTGGGGAAACAGTCTGAACAACTCACTTTAGCCATACTCCAGTCAATTCATTTTTTACTCTCTCTCTCTCTATATATATATAGTGCAGCGTGAGGTAAAACTTCCAGCGTGGCTGCAATCAATTGCATTGAAGTGCAGTCATGTTAATGTGATTGACTGCAATAGATTGAATTCAGGTTGGAAGTTGGGTTTAGGTAGCACTGTAAGTTCATATATATTTCATGGGAATGATGGAGTATAGTATATTATAATAACAGTATTACTTATCCTTGGGAATGTGAGAGACTAGTTATTTGTAGAGTTGGTTCGATTTTGTCCAAATGTATCATTTGTGCTATGAGAGACATCAGAATATATGTATATATGTATATATATATATATATTAATAGATATAGATGAATGTACGAACAAATGATTAAAAGTGCCGGAGAAGAGTAGTATTATGCAGACATAGATCTTTATCAAGAAATGTTGATCATATGTACTACTCTTTCCTGCATTTGTATTTATTTCTTTGTATTTTCATCTTCATTTTAAGCACCATCGCATTCTTATATTCTTTTTTATAGATATATATGTATGTATATATAGCTGTTGCGTTGTACTGGTGATATGTTAGCGATGTAATCTATGTCAGCTGAAAATTTGAGTCTATTTTTTATTGTGGGAAGGGCTTTGGGCTTCAATCGAATAACTGGAATAAGTAATGATATTCATTTTGGCTCATTTGATTTAATTTATTTTGACAATCATAAAAAGTAAAAAATAAATCACCACAGCACAATGGCGCGGACCCCTGATAAGCACGTGTGTTTATGAATGTGCCCTTCACACTACAACATTACATGTATGATGGTGAAAATAACCAGCATAATACTAATCAAATGATTAGGGCTATTATTATTATTATGAGCAACAATTTATGAACACAGTAAAATGATCTTGGTCTGTGTCTTTGATAGGAGCTGTAGTTGACGCTTGATGCACAAGGAGATGGCACGATTACATGTAGTGTGCAGTATTTTGCACAGAAGGAGCGACAGCCACTATCTAGCAAAAATTCAGAAGTAGAAACCTGCTTTCCAGCATTTTGTAATTCAACCTTCTTGCAATAGGTCTATCTGACATATTTGAATACTGAGTAGCTTGTTTGCACCCATTCCAGGTATGTTCTTTATTCAAATGTTATATGAGTGTACATTTATCATGGTAATAATTATACATTCAACTTCCAGTGCATTTTTACAGTATTAGTGTCCTGTTTTCACCTAATGTAAATGTTAATGATAATTCTTAAAATGTATTGTTTGTTTTTTCAATAGTTGAGTAAAACTCAGAATATATGCTTCTTTTTTCCTAATGCCCTTTTCTCACTGTTGTGGACAAGAAAAGTGTGAGATTCAAAGACTACTATTCCACACATTTGTAAATAAATTCCTTTTTTAGTAGGCTAACTATCAGCGACTTGTGGAAACTGCTGTCTGATGCTAAGGATGTTTCTTAATGAACAATGAAAATTTCGCCAGAACACTTGCGTATTTTTTAACATACATGCATATCAATCTCTCTTTGAATCTTTGTATCCTTGAATTTTATACAATTAATTTAGTGAAATAATGTAGTGAGCATTTAATCCAGTATCTGTTTAACCCCAATAGGCCATTTCGGCATTTTTTGCACTAGTAAAATACATAAATTCCACAGAGCAGCATGTTAATTTGCACATAGATAGTGAATGTATCGTTGACTGAAGAACGTACAACAGGGCGCCGTCGTATGAAGAGTTACAATTGATCGCATCTTGACTTGCGATTGATCAATAGTACCCTCATACATTAGAGATAGTGGATACGATTTGCGATCGATTTAGATCAATTGCAATTCAAAATAAGACGGAGCCTATTTCTCCCAAAAAGAAAGCATGTAATTGAGAAATTATATTTAGCCAGGTATGCATATTGTACTTAAAATGGTATAGATAACTTAACTCATACAATACAAATCAAAACATGTATTGTGATATCTTCCGCTTGTAAGAAGGCATCGTATGACACATTCTTACATATGGGGCGTTTGTGTATTGGTCATTGCGTGTATGTAACCAAGAACAGTTACAATCAGTAACCAGTAACTTGTTTGGATTTTTTTTTGCAGTCGTGTCTGCTTCTTTTTGTGTGCTAGTGAATGAGATTGGAAGCAGGCATGACTGCAACACGTTATGGTTGTCACTGTGCAGTGACTTTCCCCTAAATGCGATATATTGAGAATTACTTCTTTCTTTGTCTGAAATCCTTTGAAATGAATCAGACTAATTTTATGCTTTTTTGATGATGTTTTCTTACAAAGCATTGTTGGATTTCTTTTTTAAAAAACGTTTATTTTAACATTAACATTATGTGTATGATTAATCTATTCTACGCATAGCTGATATTGTGTTTTTTTTTATTTGCACAATTGTTACTTGTTACAATGGAGCTATAACTTATAATGGATCAATTATTGCAATCATTTTAGGGCTACCTCAGTGAGATCATTTTTATTCGTGCACATAACTTTTATTTAAAATGTCACGCAATGATAGATCTTAATCATTACTGCCAAACATCATTATTGATTCAACCATCTCTGAATAATTTTTACCAGTTTTTATCAGTGTGCGTTATTTTAAAGATTATTATGATGAACAGTGGCACATGTATGTTGACATGGGCTTTTATTTAGTGTTTTACTAATATCGGAACAAGTTTTGTATTTGCGTAAGTTGGAGAATCAATAAAAGTAACATAATAAAATAAAATATGACTTGAGAGTCTTGAATGTAGGATTATCCATTATTACATGGTTCAATAATTGGAGCTATCTCGGTTGAAGCAAAACAAGTAAATTTTTATATTTGCCGAGATTCATTGTCTAATGATGATTGCGTTAGATCATACCATGTCCCTTTACTGCTGATATGTCCATCCATGTCTGTGTTAGGCAATAAGTGGAGAGATGAGGAAGGGATGATACGTTTGTAGAGAGAGATGCATGCAGAACGACCGAGAGAGAAAGAGAGAGAGAGAGAGAGAGAGAGAGAGAGAGAGAGAGAGAGAGAGAGAAGAGAGAGAGAAAGAGAGAGAGAGAAATAGAGAGGGGGGACAGACAGAGAGGGGAGAGAGGGAGAGACAGACAGAAAGAGAGAGAGGGAGAGACAGACAGAAAGAGAGAGAGGGAGACAGCCAGACAGAGAATGACATGGGGGGGGGGGGGGGGGCAGGGAGAGAGAGAGAGCGGCGAACATAGATTTTAATGGGAAGAGGTACGGAAAGAAGGTGTGGACCTGCTCGCTCTTCATAAGGACCGCTATTTATAACGTGTTTATACTTTACATACTTTGCGTTTTGGGGGTTAAACGCCTGAAACTGAGGCTACCAGCCAAAAAAAGTGCTTGTGCGACCTCATGAAGATCCCATACATGATTATATTCAGGGACCAATCTGTGCTCATGATCAGTCTTTATACGTTTATGACAATTGTTATTCAAAGGTGTGCAACTGATTTCATATAAAAATAAAAAAAAATCAAGTCATTTTTGGTACGCATTAAAAACTTTCCTAAAAGTAAATTCCAGGTGTGCAGCCGTCAGAGGTCTTACGTACAACAGGCAAATCGCTTGATTGTGAACAAATTATATTTTGTATAGTCGTTGTTTCAATAAGATGAAACTCTACAGCGAGTTATATTTCCAGTTTTGTCATTATGTACAGTGATACGGCACATAGTAGCAGTGAGGGATCTGTAATCATTGTGGCAATGTCATCCATGTAACATGAATATTATCTCTTCCACCTACACTTCCCCTTACTTCGAGCTCGTGTTCAGAAGAACATCAAGTGAATCGAACTGAATGCCCAGGTCGAAATTCCCATAGAAACCAGTATAAACCAGTAGAGACCGTCTACTGGTTTCTACTGGTCCAGTAGAGTCTACTGGTCTGAAAAGGAACTACGAAATCAAACCAGTAGAAACCAGTAGAAACCAGTAGAGTCTAATGTGTTGAAGACCAGTAGAAACCAATAGAAACCAGTGATATCTAATGGTTTGAGAAGGAGTGTGAAAAAAACAAAGTCAAACCAGTAGAAACCATTAGAGACCAGTGGATTTTAATGGTATTGAAGATCATTAGAAACCATTAGAATCCACTGGTCTCTAATGGTTTCTACTGGTTTGATTTTGTTTTTTTCACACTCCTTCTCAAACCACTAGATCTCACTGGTTTCTATTGGTTTCTACTGGTCTTCAATACCATAAGAATCCACTGGTCTCTAATGGTTTCTACTGGTTTGACTTTGTTTTTTTTCACACTCCTTCTCAAACCACTAGATCTCACTGGTTTCTATTGGTTTCTACTGGTCTTCAATACCATTAGAATCCACTGGTCTCTAATGGTTTCTACTGGTTTGACTTTGTTTTTTTCACACTCCTTCTCAACCATTAGATCTCACTGGTTTCTATTGGTTTCTACTGGTCTTCAATACCATTGGAATCCACTGGTCTCTAATGGTTTCTACTGGTTTGACTTTGGTTTTTTTACACTCCTTTTCAAACCATTAGATCTCACTGGTTTCTATTGCTTTCTACTGGTCTTCAGTACCATTAGAATCCACTGGTCTCTAATGGTTTCTACTGGTTTGACTTTTTTTTTACACTCCTTTTCAAACCATTAGATCTCACTGGTTTCTATTGGTTTCTACTGGTCTTCAATACCATTAGTATCCACTGGTCTCTAATGGTTTCTACTGGTCTGACTTTGTTTTTTTTTTTTTTACACTCCTTTTCAAACCATTAGATCTCACTGGTTTCTATTGGTTTCTACTGGTCTTCAATACCATTTGAATCCACTGGACTCTAATGGTTTCTACTGGTTTGACTTTGTTTTTTTCACACTAATAGAAACTAGTGAGATATAATGTTTTGAAAAGGAGTGTGACAAATTCAAATTCAAACCAGGAGAAACCATTAGAGACCAGTGAAACTTAATGGTTTGAAAAGGAGTGTGAAAAATACAGAGTCAAACCAGTAGAAACCATTAGAGACCAGTGAATTCTACTGGTGGAGACCAGTATAAACCAATAGAAACCAGTAAGACCTAATGGTTTGAAAAGGAGTGTCAAAACTTCAAAGTCAAACCAGTAGAAACCAATAGAAACCAGTGAGATCTAATGGTTTGAAAAGGAGTGTGAAAAATACAAAGTCAAGCCAGAAGAAACCATTAGAGACCAGTGAATTCTCCTGGTATTGGAGATTAGTAGAAACCAATAGAAACTAGTGAGATATAATGTTTGGAAAAGGAGTATGAAAAATACAAAGTCAAACCAGTATAAACCAATATAAACCAGTGAGATCTAATGGTTTGAAAAGGAGTGTGAAAAATACTAAGTCAAACCAGTAGAAACCATCAGAGACCAGTGAATTCTACTGGTAATGGAGACCAGTAGAAACCAATAGAAACCAATAGAAATAGAGATGCTCATGAATATTCATGCATGTATTTACGTGTCCTAATTTTGTACTTTTAAATAGATAACCTCCACCTAACCAGATAAAAGGAATTTTACCAAGTAATGATTTCAAGTTTAAACATAAAATAGTGAATGTCACCTACTTAAGTGAAGACAATAATGATAACAACAACAAAAATGATCTTCTTAAATGTAAGTTAGAGTAACAAATATCTTATGAACCTTATAACCGTACTGCTATATATATGAAAGTCTGTGAAGGAAAGAGTAGGAAATAGGATAGGTATAGGTTAGTATAGAAATCCATAATTCGGATTATCATATACTAAATTTAAATCGATATTTCATCAATTTTTTTAATTTTGATTCCTATTGGTCTCCTGATGGCTCCAGTAGGTATTCTACTAGTTTCTACTGGTATTCTGATGGATCCAGGAGAAATTGCTACTGGTTTCTACAGGCACTCTACTGGTATTTTTCTAATGGTTTCTACTGGAAATCATTTCACTTTGCATATTCAAACCAGCAGAAACATTCCAGTAGAAACCAGTAGGAAGCTCTACTGGATCCAGTAGAGATTCCTACTGGTTTCTACTGGTCTTCTACTGGTCTTCTATTGGATCCAGTAGAGATTCCTACTGGTTTCTACTGGTCTTCTATTGGATCCAGTAGAGATTCCTACTGGTTTCTACTGGTATTCTACTGGCATTTTTCTAATGGTTCCTACTGGAAATCATTTCACTTTCCATATTCAAACCAGTAGAAAAATTCCAGTAGAAACCAGTAGGAAGCTCTATTGGATCCAGTAGAGATTCCTACTGGTTTCTACTGGTCTTCTATTGGATCCAGTAGAGATTCCTACTGGTTTCTACTGGTATTCTACTGGTCTTCTATTGGTCTTGTATTGGATCCAGTAGAGATTTCTACTGGTTTCTACTGGTATTCTACTGGCATTTTTCTAATGGTTTCTACTGGAAATCATTTCACTTTCCATATTCAAACCAGTAGAAAATTTCCAGTAGAAACCAGTAGAGATTCTAATGGTTTTTCTCTACTGGTTTCTACTGGTTTTTCGTCCTGGGTGTATCACAGATGCCCATGGTAACAGACTGTTTTCTTCAGAATGTATATATTTATTAAGCAATAGCAATTAACATACATTCATGGCATAGTTAGATATCAAATATATATATAACAGCAATAATGTGCATTCCTTAATTTGTGACAATTCAGCAGCCATCACATGATAGCATTAAGTCTTTGTCTACACATGTGACTTTTCTCACATCAAGTAATACACCCACATCACATTGAAGAACGGTTTATCTCTCACACAATTCTTGACATTTACGTCATATCTGCGTCAGAATTTCATTTCTAAATGGGTTTAATAATGATTGTGAGCCTCATAAACACACAATATAAAATATAAAAAAAATGCATCGATTCGACATGATACAGATATTAATCTCAACAAATGAATTATGATAGTGATAGTGGCTGGTGCGAATGTTATTTATGTTGTTTTTACTGTAAGTATTTTACCATGCACGTTATAAAGTATTCATGATCTCTCTGATAACCAGCATTATTACAAAACATTACATGAATTATACTGATTTAAGAGATACTGAGACACCTTGATACAAGGTTATCTAAATGTAGGCCTATACACTAAGTAGCAAGTTTGTTTGTAATATAACAATACCTCATTACGTTCGATGTTGAAACATCCAAAACGCACTCACAATCAATTATCATGATTACCAACAATGTTTTTGCGCAGCAAATATCCTCAAAGCAGCCCAATGATCTGACACTCGTTTATCATACACGAGATTTAGCTATTTTAAGCAAAGAGTGAATTCGCCGTTTTGTGCGCAAATAAGGCCTTTCCAATAGGAAGAGATAGGTCAGGCATGCCAATAATGAAAGATACTTCACGTCTTGGAAGGAACGGAAAAGGAGATCAAGAATTAAGGGGGTTACATTGCATCGATGCCCATTACACGTATTACATTGTGACACAGACTCTATTGTAACATAGACTCAATATTCGTGTCTGAAAACACAGTCTGACTTTAATACTAACAGTGTGTGGACCTCGTGGAGAGGAATACTCAAACATGTTAGAGCCGAATCTCTGCTGTTTCAGACCCATTGATTCAGCCTCACTGGCTGTGTCTGCAATAACTCTTTATACATGTACTCATAGGATACGCCAAGCATTCCTGTTATGCATATTTGCACCAACAGTATCACGTGTACAAAACCCATAGAGTAATACTAAGCATGGGGCAGAAAGGGTTATGAGGAAGTGCAGATGTTGTTTAATACTTCGCCCAATCAACGAGCGAGTTCGCAGTTGCAGGGTGCGCATGAGCAGATTATTGCCGGTACGAATGGCCTCAGGTCAATCGTAACACTCACGGAATAAAATGGAAAGTCACTACGGAGTCGATCACATTTATACGTGTACTCATCATAATGCAGAAATAAGAACAGTTATTCAGCTCTTAGAGTGTAGTAAAAATGCTTTAAAACATTTTAAAATGTATGTACACCCATCATCCAACACAGTTTCATGGTTTGTCGGCGAACTGGTCTATTGAAGAGACGAGGTCACGAGCCCAATCCCTGATTGTCTTTCTGACAAGCGGCAGTAGACTGGGCTTTTGGCCGTGAGTGCATGGATACAACTGAGTCCCTTAACAGCTATGTCTGATAACATAGACTATGCCTTCTCCCCTTTTGGTCTAGCCTAGATCCTATCCTACATATAGGTACTAGGCTGCGAGTTGCATGGTCAAAACCCAGTATGTTAACAACTAAGTCTGGTAAAACAGACTTCGCCCTAATTACATCATGGCTCCTCTGACTTCTTGGAGCAAGGATAGGATCGGGGCTTAGTCTGTGTTACCAGACATAGTTGTTAACAGACTGGGTTGTGTCCATGCACCTCGCAGCCTAGTTCCTAGGTTAGCCTAAGTTCTATGTTGTACGGTGCATGTGCACAACTGAGTCTGTTAACTCTCTGTGTTCCACGTGGGTTTTTACTCACACAAAATCCAATAGTATACAAATATTTCATGATCATGAGGGATCTTGTGGAATCTATTTGCACCGAGGTTAAGTGGAGGGCGTGCGGTACTGTTTTCCCGAGACCGCAACACAAGGGGACCAATAGATTCCACAAAGATCCCGAATAAACATCTTGAAATATTTTTTTTTATATCCTTCATGAATATATCCTTTGTTCATTAAGTTAATCCTTACCATGGACGTTGTGAGAGCGTCCATGCTCTAAGCTCCTGCGGCTTGAGCAAACCAACGGAAATTCAAGTTTCGCCTCGGCAGCAACACCGCGGGAGTTCCCCCAACGAGCCCAATGATTTTTCGCTAAAACGCCAAAAAGCAGCTGGAAAGAAATGTATCGCGTAGATTTTGCGTGTCGCGGATTTACCCGGGATGAATTGATATCGAGACAGAGGGTAAATGGCGACTATTTTTGACACGACGTCACGGAACAGTATTTTTCTTCCCTCTGAGCTCTCTTCCTCCAAATAGTTTTGGTCTATTTGTGGTCATGTGACACATTTTCAACCAATCAACGAACTGGAATATATTGATGAGGGATGTAAAGCGTCATATTATCTGTCACACAAAGGGTTAGCAACTATGTCTAGTAACACAGACGACGCCTTCTTCCATTTAACTTTCCTCTCGACTTAAAGGGATACTTCACCATGAAATTATTTAGGTTTCAATAAAAGGAAACATATGAATAGTGAAGGTTCGACGAAAGTCGGTCAATAGAAAAGTAACTTATTTCATTTGAAAGTGTTGATTCTGTGACGTCACGTGCGAGGTGCTATTCATATGTTGAGTACTACTCTTTCCATGAATTGCTTTATTTATGTTCTTTGATGAAGGAATGCATTTTTTCATAGCTATATGTAAAAACATGTGTGTAATGATATATCAACCGCACATGTGAAATGGTAGATATCCTTTTTAGAAAATGGAAATTTTCCAAAATATTGTACACAACATAATTAAGGGAGAGCACCTTGCACGCGACGTCACAAAACTTTGAAAGATCACAACTTTCTTATCCTTTGTCATCTTTTCATCAAACCTTCACTAATCTCTTTCTTTCATGTGTCTGCTTTAATTGAAACAAGATCATTTCAGGGTGAACAATCCCTTTAAGAGTTAGGATATTCACATATCCAGAGTTAGCAAGATGGGAGAGGGCGTAGTCTGTGTTACCAGACATTGTTGATGCCAGACTCAGTGGTATCCATGCACTCTACAACCTGAGACCTAGGCCAGAGCAAGATGGGACAGGATGTAGTCTGTGTTACCAGACATAGTTGATGCCAGACTCAGTGGTATCCATGCACTCTACAACCTGAGACCTAGGCCAGAGCAAGAGGGGAAAGGATGTAGTCTGTGTTACCAGACATAGTTGATGCCAGACACAGTGGTATCCACGCACTCCATAACCTAAGATCTAGAACAAGAACAACAACTAGAACAAAGTCGTATTTATTTCTCACTGCTCTGATAATGATCAGGATGATGCATTGTGAATCACGACTTAGTCACCGTTTTATTTGGCCGGGCTGAAGGAAATCCAATCTTAAGATAGATCGAGTCTAGATCACCCTATAAGATCGAGTACTTGTACGAGTATCCTATAGTACACACGCATTATGTATGAATCTTATCACGTAGGCAAACTGAACTCTGATTTGAACGTCGTTGTTACTGGCGTAAAAACGTTGAATATACATCATCAACGATGATAATAATTTCTATCATTAGCTCGTATATCAATTAATGCAGTCAATATGTGGGTAACCAATCATAACACTGACAATCATGATAACACGAAGAAGTAATAATGAAAAAACGAAGAATAAATGAGGCTGCGATGGCGCTGAATGATTAAGAAGTAAACACACAAATTAACTAAGGCGCCGGAGTAAAAATATTTATCGAATTTTCGGTCACAGACCTTTATCAAGAATGATTTAAATATGTAAAACATGTTCTTGATAAAGTTCTATGATCGAAAATTCGATAAATTTTCTTTCTCCAGTGTCTTATTTAATGTGTGTGTGTGTTTCCTTCTACATATCCGTCCTGGCTTTAAGGGCTACAAGTAAAATTGTGTCACAGAAAAGACACAAAAAATGTGGACTGACTTCAATATCGCGAGTTGCTAAGGAATTGATTTCTCTTCATACTGCTTGACGTGTTATTATAACAAAAAAAGTTCTTTAATAGTCAATTATGTATTAAGAAGTCTTTATCGTGTGCAATGGTATTTAAGCAAACTTTAATTTGAACTGAATTTGAACATATGTAACGAAGCCGATCCGGTGTTATAACCCCTATAGGTACGGACTTATTAAGCAACACCGTGACACCATAACCAACACCATAAATATGACGTGACAAAAAAGGTTATAAGATTTAAATCTTCCTTATTTACTCCTTAAGCTAAACCATGTTATCCCTGAAAGTATAAGCACAATTGCGTAAATACGTTGCATAATTTGCTTTACCACACCATAACGAATATCGATTTGAGGCCACCGCATACGACATGATTTTTACCACGATTCTGCAATCGTAAGGACATACGATTGGAAATGTGACGTCATCTTCTTCATGCTCATGCACGAAGCCAGTGGACCGGGTCCTGCGATTCAGCTAGTCGCAGAGTCGTACAGCTGTTAGATCGTGTCGACTGCGGTGGGCTTAACAAATACTACACATTATTTCCTAGCTACTGCGTCAGTGTACGTCACGACCAGGAAAAAGTTCTGTTTAAAAGCACTTCCAGATCTCTGTTAAATGGTCTATAGTAGTTTGTCAACTTATCTAAGACATCTTGTGGGATGTCTGGGTGAGGTCTGCCCTTATGCACCGACATACACGTGTTCATCGGCTTCTTCAAGCAGTAAAAGTGTTTCTGCTCATCGAAGTAAAAATGATCCTCACTGAAGTAATTCCCAACGCCGAGGAAGTCCTCCACCGCATTAATGGTAGGCGTAGGGTCGAGGACAAACTCCTCTCCGTCCAGGATCAGGAACTGGTCCCTCGGGAAGATGGCGAACCATTGCCGGAAGTAGTTGACGTAGGTTCCGTAGGCGATCAGGGAGTTGAAGTCTTTGACGGAGCCGTTGGGGTAGAGCACGGAATCCGCGAAGGAGTCGAGGACGACGTAGTGCGGGTTGTTCTCGGTGGTGAGGCCGACCTTGATGAGTTTGGCGCCGCCTTCCCGGTGGCCGTCCACGTACCGCATGTGGACATAGTCCGAGATGGCGCGCTTGACGGGGTTGCGTAGGATGATGATGAACTTGGTCTTAGGCATGACCCTCTGGAGCCGCTTGGCCGTTATGACGCGAACAAAGTACCCAGGGGTCTTCTCCATGGGCAGTTGGTCGGGCGTAGCGTACGGCATCACCGCCCGATACT
This sequence comes from Arbacia lixula, assembly GCA_963669155.1. Classification (NCBI taxonomy): domain Eukaryota; kingdom Metazoa; phylum Echinodermata; class Echinoidea; order Arbacioida; family Arbaciidae; genus Arbacia; species Arbacia lixula. The sequence goes on from OZ022594.1 coordinate 12,203,382, forward strand.
CATCCAAGGAATGCAGTGGGTTGTTGTTGACGAACTTCAGCTCCTTCTCAGCGAACGCGATCCGTGGGTGGTAGCTGAGGAAGTTCTTGAGGGTTGTCGTACCGCTTTTTTTGGTCCCGATGATGATCGCAGAGGGCACCCTCTTTGAGCAATTTAGCAGCTCTCGCTGGGACGGCCTCTTCAGCATGAATTTGGGAGGTGAGTCTTGGAATATCTCGTAGCAGCCGTGGTCAATGGTCACGTTGCCGCAAGACGTGTTTAGAGTGCTCCCATTGGAGCTCGTGCCATCACGCCCTCTATCGTTGCTAACGACTGACGACGCTGATGATGATGTCTGGTGGCGCCCAGAGTACACGAGCCTTTGCGAATCGGTGGAGAAAATCAGAAAAGTGGTCGCGAAGAGGAACGACACGAGGATCAACAAAACGCGATTGAGTGAATACGACCGGATTGGTGCCGAAGAGATAAAAATCATAGTATCGTTTTTCATGGTGTAATGATTTTAAACGTATTTGTCACTAAGCGACAAATGATCTAACTACCTACGTTGTAGTTGCGGTGAAGATGCTTCGCATTATGACTACGCGAATCAAAGTAGATCAGTCGTGAGGCATATAATCTCGCAGTGGTTTGTCATATGGCTTGGAAAGCGGAAAACGGGAAAAGCATCGTCTCCGGGCAGGGGTGTCGCGTTTCAGACAACCTCGCACAATCTCAGCCCTTATCAGGATGAGGCCTCTGCTTAGGTTTTTCTTCTCCGTCTCCCTTTTGCAAGAAGGCGTGGGCCGATATGCAATGATTTCTTGTACGAAACAGCTAAAGATTGGATGAGCCAACTTCTGCTGTCTTCGTTTTCTTTCCGTTTTACACGACATGTGTTGGGAGAGCGCCAGTTACAAATTCGACGTCCGCCTTGCAGCGTCCCTGCACGACATTTAGAATGCAGGATCTGGAGTCGACGCTCACTCAATTTGCTACTCCGTCACAGCAAGTTGTCATCTGCATACAAAGAAATATAATTTTAAAAAGTTATAACATGAGTTGGTTTGAGAGGGGGGAGGGGGACAATTTGGACAATACAATACCCTAAACTATAATGACGGCTTTTATTTTATTACGATTACATGCCAGATATGGTCGACACGATGAACAATCGATTTGTCGTAGCACAGGCATTCACGCATACGCATATACGCATATGTAAACACTAAACACACACCAATACATCGACAAGCATTCACGTTGTTCTTCCAGTCACGACACACAGATAGCGAGAATATTGATAGATTCTGTCGAGCTACCGATTAGTCGAACAGCCGTTAAGATTTGGGCTAAAATAAGTCTAAAATAATCACTTCCAGATGAAAATACCCATCATTGTCACGGAGAGAGAGAGAACGGGAAAAGACGAGAGTGCGTGCTCATGTGCGGGGGAGAGAGGAAATAGCTATTTCTGGAAACAAAATAATTATATAAATCGATAAACAGAGAAAGTATATTTTGCAGAGAATGACGTAACACGAAGAGAAAGAGCAAATGGCGTGAGGGGGAGGGGAATTTGGGAGGAAGAAGATGAAGAAGAGGAACATATACAATTAGTGTATATATTCAAGTCTAGTACGTTACGAAGATTATTTGATATACGTTGATGGGGTGTCACAGCTTGACATTGATCCAAACCAGGAAGCAGAAAGTGTGCACGCTTTCCTTTGACAAATTAATCGCGACATTTTGTATCATAATCATCTCCCTCTCCTGCCCTCCATCTCCTGCCCTCCCTCTCCTTCCCTCCCTCTTCTTCCCTTCCTCTCCCCCTCTATCCATCTTTCTCTCTCTCTCTCTTTCTCACACACCCTATCTCTATCTTTGTATCTCTCTCTCTCTTCTCGCCTTCTTAAGGAATACAACTTATGCAAAACTGAGACTGATGTTCGTTAGATTATAGGGGCACTTACGCGGCCGAGAGGAGGGGGGGGGGGGTGTTAGGGAGTAGATCTGTTTTGAATAGTCCTCGGCCTTTTTTTCTTTTGTTATCTCATATGTCAAACCTACTGTTAAACGTACCAACTTGTATTATTCCACAATACCCACCTTTTCCCAATAGCATGGTTAGGTTTCCGGTGGAAAGGCTCGTGAATCATTTATCCAATAGACCTATCATCGAGTCGCGTGCGACTCGTGCGAGGATAGAATCATTATGATCTAATTTCACCGCCTACTGCTTTAAACAATACTTCCCCTCATCATACCCATCTTTACTCAAAGTCAACATGAAGGGCGACACACGAGTTCATATCCAGCCAAACATTCAATTGTCTCAGCCTAAAGTTCCTATTTTAGAAAGCATGATGGAATGTTGTAATTCCACACGGAGCCACGATCGTTTATTAAATCTTCATCGACCGTCTATTCATGATTTCGGTGATACATTGTGAGGTATGATTCATAATGCAGCGACTATTCGCTTATCTTCTCAAGATTCTGCGTGGCCACGTTTCAATTGACCAACATACGGTGAAAGCATGTTTGAATGTTATCGCGTGATATTTATGCAATACGACGTATTCACCACGTGACTACATGTCATATAGAGAGATTAACCCTTTTGTGCCAGGTGACATGCTACTCTATATATGGGAATTATGTGTATTAAATGTTGAACTAAACCGCAAGTGGCACGGTAATAGGATTCAGTTTGGGGGAACATTGAAGAAATTAGTCGAGTACGGTTGAAGAAAATGAATAGAAGAAATCCATGATTGGACAACTCATTGAATCTGAATTTCTAACCGGGAATTAAACCGAACATATCGAGGTGAAACTTGATATCAAAATGAATATATAGATGAACTGCATAATGGAAATATGTCGACCAGTGTAGTTTGACTTTGAAGAGCGAGATCCGTGCCCGATTTTATGGGCCCTCTTATCCCACCATCTCACCCTTCCTCAGTGGCAGGTACAGGGGAGGGGGGAGGAGACCTCCTAAAAATTCAGTGGGAGGGGAGGGGGGGGGGGGGGTAACAAAGCGCTGAAGTAGTCTGACTTGGAACGGTATCCTTCACCCATTGTGATGAAATGTACCATAAATTCTTAAGTTTTGGCAATGACCACCCCGACCCCCCCCCCCCCCCCCCCCCCCACCTCCTCCCCAACCCCGGGTATGCCGCTGCGGATTCTTTTGATTAGTTACGTAATACGTCTTGCTGTTGTCTTTATGACTAATAGTGTACACAACATACTACCCGTCTGACCCAGGTAACCGGACGAGGTTTTCAGGACAGGTGTCCATTTATGGAATTCTGCAGGGTATAACATCACTGTAATGTCATTTAAATAATCCTAAGAGCCACATATATTTTTTCGGCAATAAGGGCCTACGACTAGGAATGTTACGTAACCTTCTTGAGCAGAACCCATTACCTGGTCCAGGCAGTCGCCGTGGCGTAGGACTAACCGGATAGCGTCGATGCCATGTTTGCGGCGGCATTTACACCCACACAAGTCAGCGGCATGCTTCGAATACATATACATGTACATCCTTCTTGGTATTTGATAAGCACGGACCCTATTCGTTATAGGTTATAGGGTCCACGGTACAAGCAAATATAATAAACTAGATGTTTAAACAACTTTTGACACTTTTGAAAAATGATTAAAAATTAGTTTCAACCCACATCAAAGTGAAATTGACACATCATAAAGTCATGGGATGTCACCATTTTTAGAGATAAATGTTGTGACATTTCATCGAGTCCTTTTCTTAAAATAACCCTTGGAATATTTAGTGGGAGTTTTCCTTCCGGACAAATCTGGACCTCAAAATTTGTGTGTATGATATAATTAATTCAGTACACAACAATGGCCATTGTGTATAACACCTGTGAGTCCATTAGCAACTGCCACCACAGTGTCATTAATAGTGCATGATGCTTTTGGCAGAAAAGAAGTTGCGGGTTGCCATGTGTGGTTTACAATGACCAATGTTGTGTTCTGAATCAATGATCTGATACACACACATTTTCAGATCCAAATTTGTCCGAAAGTGAAAATCTTATTGAATATCTCAAGGATTATTACAAGAGAAGTAATCACTGAAATATCACAAAAAATGTCTCTAAAAATGTGACATCCCTTGACCTGTGTCAATGTCAGCTTGATGTGAGTTGAAACTGATTTGTAATCATTTTTCAAAGTGTCAAAAGTTTTTCTTAACACCTAGTACAAGGTTATAGTTCGTGTTGACACAAGAAACACTTGATTCCGACAGAGCAGCAGTTTGTCCAACAGTTTGTCGAATGATATCACTACGATGACGATAACAAGACAAGACTATACCCCAATTTACCATGTTACAGAAGCTGCAGTTGACATACCATATTTGTTCCGTCGCAATAATCACACGCTTAACACGGGTTATATATATATATATATTATATACCTATTTTTTCTCAATACTGCACTTAAATGACATATAGGCCTACATTCAGAAGCATCGTGGTTGTTATAAGCTTACCTTTGCCGACTAGATTGGGTAGCAATAACATAAACCAGGCGCCATTCCGTGTCAATTTCGTATTGAAGTAGGGTGAAACGGCAGCTTACACTACAGCTCAAAGAAATTGGTATCGCGAAAGGGAAAGGGAAGAAAGGGAAGGAGCAGCATTTTGAAACTGAGGTATATTTTGTCCAGTTCAGCATGAAACAGGATGTTTTAGCAAAAAAAACATCATGTTTCATACTGAACTGGACAAAATATACCGCGGTTTAAAACTGTAGCTCCTTCCCTTTCTTCCCTTTCCCTTTCTTCCCTTTCCCTTTCCCTATGCCAATTCCTTTAAGATGTATTGTAAGTGGACATCATGGATCATCATTAAATACAGACATGGTGGATAACTGACGTGACTTACCGTCTACATTTATAGGCCTGGGCATGGATTTAAACTGCCGAGCCTACCCGGTACCCGGTACAGCCAAGCAATGCTGACTTAACTTCCTTTATAGAGTTCGAACCCCGTTTTGTTTCCGCATGTGTATCGATTCAAAATAAACCATCTGTGGCCTGTGTCATCATGATCATTTGGTCAAGGTGCGATTAATCGACCAGTTCACTTACAGGTGCTCTAGATAGAGTACCCCTTTCACAGAAGTCATGAAACATGGTATGGATTAGCAGTATATGTTCTTAATGATAAAGTGTATGCAAATTTCCCAGTCATAGCTTTCGAACCTTTTCAGAGAAAGTGAACTATCCTTCTTAAAGCTGAAACGTAGTGACCATAGTCTACATTCAAAATCGTATTGCTTCCGTCAGCGGGTATTGCATGCATTAAATGTGTGCACTGTGGTCATGGTGGTATGAACTATACAGCGGACAGCGGTCGCCGGTCTGTAAATATTATTCTTACACTAGAGTTCTGCCACATACTCGCGATAAAATTAAAGAAAACCGGCGGTGGATGAGTCTAACTCGCGCCGCCGCGGCAAATTTAGATTGCTGAGCTAGCTGAGCCTGCTATGCATGTTGACTGCTAGCTAAATGCATGAGTTTAGAATTAGGTTTAAGTGTTTTTTGTATAAAGTGTTCGATACTGACTGCATGGAAACCCAAATCTAGCACGACCCAAGGCTTGCCCGACAAAGCATCGACTTATACATGTAAGCTATATGTTAACCAATCTCTTCATCAACAAATATGATTGATGCGCATTTTGGGTTTCTTGTTCTTGGGATGGTACCAGTTGAAATCATTGTAAGTACATACCAAGATAAAGGTATTATTTTGGCGTGTAATACCAAACTATTTTAGTTGAAACCTAAAAAGTGTGTAACATACAAATTCAATTCAACAGTGAAGTTAATTCCAATACGATATACTATCAACACAAAAGATGATGAACCTTCACACGACATCAACTTGTGTTGAATTTTACACTAGTAATATTATAAATGTTATAAATGATAGGTGAACGCAGCTAAAAATGCATCCACTTCCCAGACTAGTGCCCGTGCGTCACAAGGAGTCCATGATAGAGAGTTAAAGGGGAAGGTCACCCTGAAATTATTTTGGTTTCAATAAAAAGGGACAAATGAAAGAAACATATGAGTGAAACCGTGAAGGTTTGATGAAAATCGGTCAAAGGAAAAGAAATTTATTTGATTTTAAAATTTTGTGACGTCACATGCGAGGTGTTCTCCCATATGTTGTGTACAATTATTTTCTAAAATGTGCATTTTCTCACAAAGATATGCATACTTTTACTTCTGCATTTGATACATTATCAGAAATATGTCTTTACATGCATGCATGTACGAAAAAAATCATTCCGTGGTCAAAACATAAAAAAAGCAATTTATCGACTTATTTTGTACACAACATATGGGAGAGCACCTCGCATGTGACGTCACAAAATCAAAACTTTAAAATCAAATAACTTTCTTTTCCTTTGACCGATTTTCGTCAAGCATTCACTCATATGTTTCTTTCATTTGTCTCTTTTTATTGAAACTAAATAATTTCAGGGTGATCTTCCCCTTTAATAGCCCATTACATGTACTTTCGTCCAAGCCTGGCTCTCAGGCTGTTTGCCATTTTCAATCCAAACCAAAATATTTAATCAACAGGTCTGGCTGCAGTAGACTAATCCTTCTCAATTCCTTCTCCGGTTCGGACTAAATAAAAGAGGAGAATGACACAGTGATTAGTCTTAGAATACTCGACTCTATTTTTCAGTTGGGATCAGAAAATGCGCAAAAGCCTGGAAGGTAGGCTACTATCGTCCACGTGCATGCTGGCAGAGAGACGGAAGCTGCCTTTCCTCTGAGGCCGAGAAGCAGGCCAGGGCAGCCAACCAGACACCGATGCGTGCCCCTCACAAGGTGTCCCAGACCTAGGCACACAGGATGGTGCGCAACTATTCTGGTCACAGAACTCCACAACTCTCGAGTTAATACTACAGTAGCTCCATGAGAAAACAATGAGCATCACACATCTACTACTATGTTCTAAACTATAATGCGCTCCGTCATGCCCGACCGTCTGAGCCTGAGAGGGTAACGACAAAATTATACTTTTCTTTGCATTATTTTGAATCCAACGTCGCTTAGCAATTGGACCTACATTTTTTTATGTGTGGTCCATTTAAAGTTTTATAGACTAAACCATTTTTGTTACAAATGCGTACTTCATGCGCGTCGTTTAAACAATACGTTACTAATGGTAACCTCAAAGTTTGTCCGAGGTTTATCCGAGTAGCAACAACTAGTAGAGTCAAAGTGAGTTCCACCCGTTGGACCTAAATCACAAGATACAGGTGAATGTTAAAACGCGTTACTACTGCTAATACAATGTGAAAACGGCTAACTGTCGCCTATTTGTTAGATAATCTACGTCTTTTTTCATATATAGAATATCATGTATTGTTTTTAAGACATGACATAATATCATTAATACATTAAACTTGGTTTTAACTTTCACTAAGGGTAGGTCCCCCCCCCCCCACCCACCCCCACCAACACCACCACCCCCACACCCACCTACCTCCATCTCCATCCCCAAGCACACACGCCTGTCCAAGCATACTGTATCATCGGACCCTAGCTAGGCCTCTACGGAAGTGCGCCCTCCTTTGTTCTAAAACCTGACCTAGATCTGTAGATCTCTTTGGTCAGCGATCCAGCCCTCGAGTCGCCATCAAGTGTGTCTGTCTCATACAATGGATTTCACTTCGCGCGATTTTATATCGAGTATTTATCTGTCAATATCTTTTATGCGAAGTTGTCGTGGTTGTCACATTTTGTTTTGGTGAAGATCGAGAGAGGCTGCGATGACTTCGTTCGTCAACACAATGGCTTACACGAAGGGGAAGACAGACGAGTGTTGAAGACGGGGCAAAAGGTGAAGAAGAAAAGAGGAAGTGAACAAGATGCAGATACGGAGAGGTAGCTCTACTATAGAACTACAAATGTGTTACTCATTGCGGATAATTCGATAGTGATAATCGTTTGTCTCGCGATGTATGGTCAACGAAATCGGAAAAGATCATGACGTTTCGTGCGCCGCTGTAACACTCCGTCAGGTTAATACAAAATTGTAGTAAGTAGGGGCACTACAGTACAGTGCACTAACCGAAACCCGCTCATAAATGGTCCAATACTACTGGCCGGCGGACTTGGGTACCTAACCGACAATAGACTGCTGATGAGAGTTGAACGTCGGGCGGTAGTATTATGAATATTATAATATTCGAGAAGGTTAGTTTTGTGTATAGTGGGGGTTTAAGCTGCACCCCTTGGGTGGAGGGGGTTAACCTCTTCTATTTGCCAGTGGGAACGAGAAAGGCTCACAGACAAAAGCGTGTAATTCGAGCACACCCTTCAACCCCATTCGCTATTTGGCGTGAAGTGGTCGGGAATGTATCTCTCTGTTTGTGTCCACTGGTTGTCATTCCGTTCTCAGTGATATCAATAGATGGGTTAGTCTAGTTTCTAGACGTATTTTATCAGCCCGAATTCGGGTACACAGCGCGCGACGGAACTCAGCGCAACGATATCGAGTGATCGCGCGATCGCCGAGAATTGCCAGCCAGGAGATAATTCTCGGCGATAGCGCGATCACTCGATATCGTTGCGCTGAGTTCCGTCGCGCGCTGTTTTCACGAATTTGGGCTGATAAAATACTTCTAGAACCTAGACTATACACGGGTTAGTGGAAGATGAAATTCAGTCAGATTGATGAGTGACATTTTGGATGAATCTTCGAGTAGATTCAAAGTGAAGTGACTCATCTAGACAAGATTTTTCCCATCGAGAAATTAAATACTCGGTAGCAATGTTACAACAACAGCTCCAGTGAACAATAAAAGAGCCTCTGTGAAAGTTGTTTTTCCTTATACAGTAAAATGACAGAAAAATGTATCCCCCCCCCCCCCCCCCCCCCCCGCTCAGGAGTATTTTTGAAAGAGACTGTGTAAAAGGTTGTACATGTAGGTCTTACAGGTATAGTTCACCATGAAGCATTTCAATAAAAGCAGAAACATGAAATAAACATATTAGTGACAGTTTAACGAAAATAGGTCAAAGGAAGAGAAAGTTATTTGATTTTAAATTTATGAAATTGTGATGTCACATGCGAAGTGCTCTCCCACACGTTATGTACATTTTTTTCTCTAAAATTTGCATTTTCTCAAAAAGAGAAATTATGCATCCTTTCACCTATGCATTGATACATCATAATAAATACGTTTTTACACACATATCTGCACGGAAAAAAATAAATCCGTTGTCAAAAACAGAAAAGGAACAATTTATCGAAATAGTCTGTACACTACAAATGAGAGAGAACCTCGCACGTGACGTCACAAAACTTAAATTTCATATCTTTCTTATCCTTTGACGGATTTTCGTCAAATTTTCACTCACATGTTCTTTTTCATGTTTTTCTGCTTTTATTGAAACCAACTTATTTTTGAGAGTAAACTATCCATTTAAGGGAAGAAATAGGAGGGGAAAGTGGATACTGTAAGTGACAGCACTGTAGGACCTATGATTACGGTCTTAGATACCCACTATATCTTTTAACCGATACTTGTTAACATGATTTCTGGACCTCAGATAACGAACTTATCCTTTTCAAGCGATTTTTTTCAGACAATTTTAGGATATCAGATATCGGCTTTATTATGAAGCCATTATTGTTTGCGTGATTTGAGAATCTCAGTTATCGATTACATATATATCGATTTTTGTTTAGATTCGTGACAAATCTAACAATACAGAAATAGCGTGCAATGACCGCGTTTTTCAATTACCAGCCCATTGGGTTTACATCAACTTCGCGAAAGAACGACGAGACCTGTCTAGTTATATTGATACACGGAAGTATGGGCTCCGAGAGGTTCAAGTTACAGGTTGATTGTACTGTTATAGGTATATCGAAGAAATATACAAATATGAATAAAGAAGATAATGTTGAGGACAGTGCTTCCCCTACCTACGCAGGGATCTGTATAGAAGTAACTAATAGTTCAATTCAATTCTTTTAAATTTCAGTTCTTTATTCATTTACCAACCGCAATAAACGAATTGTCATAAACAATTAATTCATAGTATCACATGAGAGCAAATGGTTTATAAGGCTTGTAAAGCTTGTAAGCTCTCTCTCTCTCTCTCTCTCTCTCTCTCTCTCTCTCTCGTTCTCTCTTTCTCTCTATCCCAATTTCCCTCTCACTCTCTTCCCTCTCTTATCCGTGTCCCTCTCTCCCCATCTCTCTTTCTTTCTCCCCCCCCCCCCCCCCATGACTTTCCGTCACTTTTCCTGTCACAGTCAATTCCTCCTCATTGTTTAGGGGGATTTACAGCAAAGTGAATCCGAATGAAATACCGCCTTGCCATGGTCAATTAACGCCAACCTTGACCCTTCTCCCTACCCTTGCTATTAATGGTGACACGTGAGATCATGACAATGGTACTGCACAAAAGCCAAAGGAGGCGGAATATGGGCGGAATCGTGATCGTGGGGTGAATAAAGGGCAACCTACTGTAACTTCACGAATTACTACATCCTGTCAAAATCTTAGTAATAAAATCCGGTTCAATTGAGAAGATGGTTTATGATTACGGAGAACAGTATCACATCGAACAAAGCTATTAATAACCAACCAAAAAAGTTCTAAAATTAGAGTGAACAGAAGAAAGAGCAGCATTTCAAAATTCACTACGAACGCAGTTTTGCAAGAGCGCTTCATAATTTGCTATTCTTATAAACGATATACTGTGTGATTTAAAATAATCATCCAAAGTATGTAACAAACCGTCAGTAATGATGGAAATGAGGCATTCAAGAACGAGTAAAATAAGCACAAGAGGAGGATATGAAGAAAGAAGGACGAAGAAGAGCGGAAGGAGGCAAACATTTATATGAAGAAGAAAAAAAGTCATGGAGATTGCGAAGATAAACGATGGAAGGTGAAAACAAAGAGGTGGAGAAGAACATCAACAAAGAAGACAAACAAGGACAAAAGGTTGGAGATAAAAAGCAGTAGAGAAAGAGGACGGGGGAAGAGTTACATAAATGAGGAGGAGGAAAGGAAGGAGAAGAACAGGAAGAGGAAGATGAAGTAGTGAAAACACTGCGTTAGCTCTCTTTTTCGCGGATAATCCTCCCACATCTTTTAAAATTGTCATAGATTGTGCTCTCCTAGGCTCTACTCATCGACCCTCCATCTTGTTGTGCTTTCTGTTTTGATGTAAGGAAAGACGTGATCGAGCATGGAGCTGAGATTTCCAGCAGGATGCGGGTCAGGGAAGGGTCACTTCAGTCACTTCCAGTCATAAATCTGGACAAGGATATCAGGCGAGCAATGCACAAAGGAATATCCGCATCATAATTCATACCTTCCGCGCTTCATTTACTGTCAAAATACTGACCCCCATCTCATCTTGTTCCTGCTGCAGAGATGATGGAATTACTCATTTATTTGTAGGCAAAATTATTAACACTTTCTCTGTCAGACTCCATACAATCACATGGAAATGGTGTGTGATACCAATGCAAACACGCCTCAATAGTTAGAGGGATAGATCACTCTAAAGATAAGTTGGTTTAAGAGCAGAAACATATAAGAAACATATTAGTGAAGGTTTGACGAAAATCCCGAAAAGGATAAGAAAGTTATGATCTTTTGAAATTTCAATTTTGTGACGTCACGTGCGAGGTGCTCTCCTAATGTTGTGTACAGTATAATTACATAAATTGCTCTTTTTTCTTTTTTTGACAACGGAATGAGTTTTTTTTTCACATATAGGTATGTGTGTAAAAACGTATTTCTGATGACGTATCAAATGCACAGGTACAAGGGTGCATATTTTTTTATATACTTTCTTATCCTTTGACTGATTTTCATCATTGTCTGCTTTTAATGAACAAAAATCATTTCAGGGCGAACAATCTGTTTAATTAAAGAAGTCACGAACATGATTCCAAAGTTAGCTCAAAATTATTTTGTCTTTGTGGCATAATCACTCCCTGGATCTATCCCGTGTCGCAGAATGGGAAGTGCGGCTAAAGGAGAATGGAAGAATGATAGTCTTGCAGATACTAAACCCTAGTATACAGTTTGAATAATAAATATCGAAAAGCCTGATAAGCAGGCTATAGATCGTCTACAGAACACGTCAAAACACCCTACATGCCTCACCACATGCCGAACGAATTAAACGGACGATTTTCGTATTTTTTTCAAGTAATAACCGACTCCAAAGATGTTGACAATTTAGGGATGGGTGCAAATGGGATGTGATAGGTCAAAGGTCAAATGCATATGCACTCGTGAAAATTCGCGCGTGCTAAATAAACAGAGCTTCATAAGGATTCTGAGATCTACCGTTCTCTACTCGTGATAAGCGTAGGATTCATTATGCTTGGCCATGTTGAGAGACGTTCTCGTCAGCTTCGGTACCTCCTTGGTCTTGCAAACTTGGGAGGGGTGAAGAATATGCCCTACATTTTCCAAAGAGATGCCAATACCAGTCCCAGCTAATACTGTAAAAGGTGGGGTCACTCCACGAGAAAATAAGTTAAGACTTAAGCATGTTAAGTGTCGATCAAGGGAAAGGGAAAACATATTAGTGAATGGTTGAAGACGAAAGGATGGAAGGCTGCTGGATGAGCAAACGGTTAGTGCGATGCCATTCCCTGTCTCTCTAGTTCTATGTTAATCTCATACTTAATAGCCAACTTCATTCATTGAGATATGGAAACTGAGAGGTCAAATGCAAAGTGTAATTTGGGACTAACGCGCATGACACGACCCGAGTATCTACATATGAAATTCTGAGAGTAATATAGTAGGCTTGAAAAGAATGGGGTTTCCTAAAATGTCCTCGAAGTATTCCCAATGTTGGCATGGGTACAGGGAAGATTATATTTGTGCAAATCTCTCAAAGCACCGCTAAGATGACTTTCATTTTGACTTTGCAAGGGTATTCTCATGGATATACTAGTCAATCTTCTACCATGACTTTATGTCATAGAGGATTTCGATTATTCAGAGTCCAGTTATTCACATAACCAACATACCGCTTTAAGGGTCATGTTCTATATTGGAATGTGGTCTGCTCAGCCATGCTAATCCAATACTGGAAGTACCCAATCCGTTATGAACATGATGAAAGTGTTGACAGACAAACGTCTAAACTCATTCTGATATCGATTTGAGATTGAGGGTTATGTGGATTCCAATCACTGTTTCCAAACAGTCATAGAAATACAATTCTCTGCTATTCGCATCTATCCGCAGAGTAGTATTTCCTTTTCATTCCAGAGTTTCGGTTTGGGGGTTACCAAGGGAAACGTATTGTTTGAACAACATTTTTGGACATACTATATTGATTTTATTTCGGAGGGTGATAAAGTGCACATTGTTTTAAAGGCATAGTCCACACTGAAATTAAGTTGGTTTCAATAAAACCAGAATGATGAAAGAAACATATTAGTGAGGGTTTCATGAAGGGATACGAAATTTAAGATTAGTTAATATTTTCATTTTTGTGACGTCAGGTGCGAGAAGCTCTCCCACAAGTTATGTACTATCATTTTGTTGAAATGTCGATTTTTTTCGAAAGAATAGACATCATTTTAGCTGTGCATTTGACACATCATTAGAAACACGTTTTGACACACATACCTCCATGACAAAAACCTTCAAACTTCATCAAAAATAAAAAAAAGAGCAATTAATGGAATTAATGCAATTAAAATCACAACTTTCTTATCCTTTGAAGGATTTTCGTCAAACCTTCACATGTTCCTGCTTCTATTGAAATCAAGTAAACTTCAGGGTGCACTATCCCTTTAAGGGGTAGATTGAGTTGCGTAAAGGCCCAATGCGTCTGTCATTGTGGCAAGCAGTGCACGTACATTTATTTTGTTATGTGTATGTTTATTAATGCAGATTAATATGTCAATTTTAATAGCCATGAAAAAGGTCATCAGAAAGGGGAAAAAGTATTGATCAATAATAAAGAAAAGAATGAAAAGGCAGCAAGCACAGTAATTTGAATATTGAAATGTCCTACACTATCATGTAAGCCTAACTTACCCTCATTTAAGCGACGGAAAATTATATTTCTTTGTCCCATAATAAATTATCATACCTTTAATGTGATGTGTTTCGTCAAGTTTAGAAGTAGATGAATGCTTCGCAAGTTAAGAGTAGGAATACAAGAAATAATGAATTAATAAATTCAGCATATTTTCAAGTAATAATATCGCAATTTCCGACAATCTGCTTCTTTAACTCTTTATGCGCCAGTGGTGCGTTTTGGCACAAGTTATACACACAAATCCCAGCACGCAAAGGGATTTCTCAACCTCTACCCAAATCAACCAATTCCCCAGCGCTTTATGTCCTTCTAAAGGTGAAGGTTACATCAAGTTTGGTCGTAGATTCTTCCGAGAGTTGACAGTAGGCGTGAAGGGCAAATGGCTAGAACTTTACCGCCGTATGGTTGGTCCTCGATCGGGTGTGATCTTACCGATTATTGTATGGATCCACCGTATGCCCGCAAGTCACAACCAATCAGTGCTCTCATTTAGTAGCCTATGATCCAGACTTTTCGACATTTTTTATCCAAATTGGAAGGTATAATGTAATATTTCAAGACAAGATACTACATCAGTCAAAATCGTGTCGTATTCGGTGGTCTGTACACAAACTTCATGAAGCTTTACGTGATAGAACGGGTATGTATGTGGGTGTGTTTTCTCATATAGGTCTACAGCCGTCATCAGCCATCAGGGCACCCTGAATAGAGGGATTAATATACATTATCACTTATCAGGAACCTCAAAACATTCTTTGAATACATGTATGACTATAGCCTGCCCACCAGTGATTTATATTCTTTGCGTTTGTTTATCGATAATTGGTGTTGTCACGAAAAGCCCCGTGCGCCATCAAACATTGCACAAATTATAGAACAGTTGCAATTTTTGGCTTCCTCTCGTACCCCCTGTCCGACTGAGTCATTATTTCCGCTTTTCATTGAATAGCAGCTCTTTCGCCATTCATATTTCCAATTTTGTTTCTGGCATGTCATCGCCATTTTAACGTTTTCAAGCTTCTGATGGGATGACTGCCCTCTTATGTCAGCATAACTTAGCCTTACTTCCACGCTGTTTATAATCCAAACTGAAAATAACTAATCTCGTATAATTATTGTACTCCTGCGAAAAAGTCTAATCAATTTCATCATTCTTCTCCTGTTCAGGTGAACTCGAGATTGATTGGTCTAATGCAACCAGACCCCCGTTGCATAAAACTTGCCATTAAAGGTAACTCTACAAACGATGGTAACTGCCACGGTAACACCGCTTGACAGCCACTCAAATTCAAGGTTTCCATTGAAGTTGACATTGGGAGCAAAGTTCCCATCAATGTTAAGTTTTATGAAACAGGGGCCAGATCCTAGCCTAAGAACTACTACTACTCCTACTCCTCCTCCTACTACTCCTACTACTACTACTACTACTACTACTACTACTACTACTACTACTACTACTACTACTACTACTACTTCTACTACTTCTACTACTACTACTACTACTCCTACTAGGCTGTGAGGTGTATGGACACAACCCAGTATGTTAACAACTATATCTGGTAACACAGACTTTGCCCCAATCCCGTCCTCTCTCAGAAGCCAGAGGAGCTATGACGTAATCAGGGCGTAGTCTGTGTTACCAGACATAGTTGTTAACAGATTGGCTTGTGTCCATGCACAGCCCAGTAGGCTAGCCAGATCCGTATATTGAATAGTTTGGATTAGAAATGCATAAACCGCCTGGATGCAAGACTACTCTACTGTCCTACTCTGACAAAAGGAAGCAACTATTAAAACAAAACTTACTGTTTTTGTAAATGAACAAATGTGTATGTCACTTGCATTGGCATCAGTGCAACACTTTATCACGTTAGATTGAATATCTCGCAGCAAAATTCATATTTCTTGTCCAAATTTTGGCCGTATGAAGGGAATCCTGGGTACAATCTAAGACTACCAATAACCCCGATTTGAGTGATTTATCACTTGTTTCCTTTTGTCAGAGTAAGGCAGTCTAGTCCTGGACAAAATAGTGCATTATGAGATTGTTTGTGCAGAAATGTAACAATGACACATAAATAATTGATAATACAGCGATGTCACGCACACGGCTATATGACGCAGGGGGGGGGGGGGGGGGCATGCAGGAAGGAGGAGGTCCGTGCTGGTTTGGGGCATTCGGCTCCATCACGGAAACCGATCATCGTCAACACACTGCGTGACTACAACCAATCATGTCAATTAAAAAAAAAAAAGAACATGTTCTGCATCTGATAAACCCATCTAGGCCTATGTCATGTAGTTGGTTCCTTCTTTTAACCTCCTACTTTTCACGATTTAGAAGTAAACATGTCAACGACCTTTAGGCCAAACAACTTGATTCTGCTTTTACCAAACTATTCATAAAGTGAAATGTCCTTTTATTTCCACGACCACAACAAACACGTCATTTATGGTATTTGCATTACCCCCACTTCACAAAGTTTTGATAACCATATACATGTATAATATGTGATCTACGTGTTCAAAGAATTGTGAAAATGTACCTTCTAGTGACTGATTCTCACGAAAGCTTTGTCACATTTGGAGAACACGAGTTTTACTTGTCGTACAATAAATATCACTTAAATTGTTCTTTTACAAGATACACACACAAACTATACCCATGATTGACATTATCATATTTCTGTACTATCAAGTCTTACAAGTTACAAATTAAATTGTACTTGTAATTGTAGACAGTAAAGCAATAATCTTTGCACAACATGTATTAATATTCCCAACTCCTATAGAAGAGTATATTGTGTGTCCATGCTTTTCTGTTCTTTGTCACAAGGGAATGAACGTTCAATTCAGACCCCACCCATACTCAAGGCCCCACAACCGCCCACCCAGACCCCCTCCCGTACTATGGTGCCCCCGGAAATGGAATGAATGACGAAAGTTCGAAGCCTCACCACCACCCATTCCTAAACCCCACCCTTCCCAACCCACACATCCAAGCTTTCATCTCAACCCCCTGTCGTACTCACTGAATTAAAATCACTGCAATTTTAGTTCAGTGGTCGTTCTGTGGTGTCCCTGTAAATGGAAGGAATAACCACGGTTTGAAACCTCCACCCATTCCCAAAACCCACCCCACCCAACCCAACCCACCACGACCTCCCACCCATACCCCCTCTCGCACTCTGGTGCCCCTGTAAATGGAAGGAATGACGAAAGTTCGAACCCCCACCCCATTTCAACCCCCCACCCTCCCAACCCACACAACCTTCCATCTCGATTCTCTACCCCCTGTCGTGCCCCTGGAAATGGAAGGAATGACAGCGGTTCGAACCCCCGCCCAAGCCCGCAACCCACCCCTCCCAACCCACACAACTAACCTTCCAACTCCACCCCCTGTCGTACTGTGATGCCCCTGGAAATGGAAGGTATGACGACAGGAGCTGTCACCCTGCCCGTAGAGTGGGCTTCCCTGAAAAGCAAAATTGACCTCAAACTCTAGCCGAGCAAGCCTGGCAGGCAAAATGCGTACTTCAACCATATCAACCGAGCTCTCTTCATGCATCCCTTTTTCAACTCAACTTAAAAATGTCTAGCATCGTTTATCATTGTAACTTACTTATCTCATGTATATATTGCAGGGTTATGAACGCTCACAGTACCACGTATTTACAAGCTTTGGACTTACCACGTAGCCCAACGAGGTGCATACAGTACTTCAACCCGGGACTTCAACATGTTCAACTTATAAAAGCCCGGCATCGCATCGCCTGTAACCTACGTATCTCGTGTAAAATGTGTAGGTTGCAGCATCATTAAAACTCAAACTACCACGCCTTAAAAATCATTGACATAAAATTATCTTCCGTGTCACGATCACCGTCCAGTTACGTGTCGTGCATCCACGTATAGTACTCGTTTTGCAATGATGGCGGCCATATTCTACGTACGAATCTACGAATTTACCATACATAACTAATAAATTCAAAGCAAGTTGCAATTCGATGTTCTCATTGTATTAATCACAGACTCACAGGAGAGACGGCGATTGGGAGCAACTTAGACTAGGCAATGTGAGCATGCCTCTTATCAAGTCGGCGATTGGGAGCAGCAAAAACTACGCAATGTGAACGTGCCTCTTATCGTCCGTCTATCACTATGATGAGCTATGTGGAATGTGATTCACGCGGACAGTACTACATAGTAGATGTACTATGCCCATTATCGCTGTCACGAGATGAATTACCGGCGGCGTTGGGCACGCTGTAGATTGGGATTGTTTATTTGTTATCGCGTATCATCAGATAATTTTGAAATGTGTGTCAATTAGAGAGGAGAGCTGTATCACCATTAGTCATTGTTGTATCACTGTAGATGGCGTATGAGTGCGATGGAGTTATTTCTACTCTCCATACCTTTATTTTATTTACGAATCCTGACGAGCCCCCCCCCCCCTTCCCCTATCCCTAGTCAATATACATGCATATCTCTTTTTCTCTCCCCCCCCCCTCGTCTTCTCCACCCCACCCCGTTTTCTCCTTTCTCCACTCCCTTCCTCTCTCTCTCTCTCTCTCTCTCTCTCTTTCTCTCTCTCTGTCTCTCTTTCGCTCTCCATCTCTTATTTTTCTCCCATCAGACGTCAAACTCTACCCCCTCTTCACAAGGCGAGCCATTTTCCTTTCCTTTCAGTGATCCATTAAAGGTTGTTTTATGGATCATAACTGCAAGCATGGCTATGATGGAGGTTGCAGTAGAACCAGTAATCTTCAGTACACCGTACCAGGTCTTTCACAATGCATTATGTCATGGAGCTACACACCTTCGAGGTCAATGGACATGATGGAATTTATATTATCCTAACATTAAAACTATTAAAGAGAGTCTGGATGGCAAGGTCAACAGAGGTCTCAACCTTGCAACCATAAGCGATCCGAAACCGTTGTTGAAAAATAAACTATGAACCTCTTCATGTCAGACAATGTCTTTGTTTTCTACAATACTGGTATGTATGAGGTCGAGTCGGAACTGCAACTGCAGAATTTAAAAACTAATTTTGGATAAGTGCGTTTGAAATGTAATTAAAAGTCAGAGGGTCAAATTCAAAATCGATGTCAAAGTGGCAACATGAAATACGGACGGGCTTCCTCTTTCACCTGTCACAAA
Source organism: Arbacia lixula (assembly GCA_963669155.1). Taxonomy (NCBI): domain Eukaryota; kingdom Metazoa; phylum Echinodermata; class Echinoidea; order Arbacioida; family Arbaciidae; genus Arbacia; species Arbacia lixula. The sequence goes on from OZ022594.1 coordinate 12,222,651, forward strand.
TCGCTGGTACTGCGTTAGTCTGCATGCACATTCACGCCCGTGTCAGTCGATCAAAGCGTTTGAAAAACGGATATTTTTACTGACCAGAAAGAGCGCACAAGCCTTCAGACACTAAACATGCTCTAAGCATGCTAGGAGCAGGGACATGAGAGTTAGGAGACACAATTGGCAAGTCAAATTATAGCCGGATATTACCCCAAACGCATGTTTTCATTTAGAAATTCCGAGGGCAATTGGTTACTTTTAAACTAGAAGAATCTCAGTAACGAGGATATAAGGAGACATAAGTGTTACTTCCAAGGGCGATTGGTTCCCTTTAAATGACAAGACCATCGGTTAAAATTCTATAGTATATGCAAATAGGCTGCCTGATTCCTCGCGTACAAGGCTACATTAGTATCATGCCCTTCGCCACTGTCTTCGAAACTTGGACTGCGTCCCAGCCTTCAATCTAGAACGTTTAGTGCTGATTAACATGGAATATACCGACTTACTTTCAGAGTAAAGGGCTTACAATACGTAAGTGCTTACGCAAACCGATCTCTCTTGAGATCTCTTGCGATCGGTAACGGTGCAGGTTAATATCAGCCCCCCCCCCCCTCCCCCTCCTCCCTCCGGCATAGATAGTTAAATTCACGGGGTACCCTCCCCCCCCCCCCCCTTAACTTGGTCTCTAGTATACCGTGTTATTCACAAAACAAAATGGATTGTTTTAAAAATCGATTGTTTAGATAACTATTAATTGGGACATGCAAAGATAGATGATATATTATGTCTCAAACTGTTTTCAAACTGTATTTATGATTTGTTGCTTATACGTGTACATGTATTTGATTCTTTATCTTTTCAGCACGCATTCCTTTTAGCACATACTGTAGTTAACAAACACCGCTAGGTCAAGATCATTCACATCATAGTTCACCTCCTTCAATTTTCTCAAGTCATACTTGTGGTCGATTCAACACATTAGTAGATTTTCATTCTCTTTAAGCGTATATTAGCACAAAGCTAATACATACCGCTGGGTCAAGATCATTCACATAAACCTTGTATTTTCGTCCATGTTCGTATTCATACTGTTGGTGCAAAGTAGCAATGTATATAGTGAATGTTATATTTATTACTGAACATGCTGAAGAGGCTGGACCTTCAACCTCGCTACGCTCTCAGTCACAGTACACAACCAATATATCACACCTAACCTAGCCTGCTTTCCAGGCTGTTGGGCACTTCTATTTTCTAAACTAAATTATATGCTAAAGAGGTTTGGCTGCAGACACAATAGAATAAATCATTCTCTATTTCTTATCCAGCTCCCCCAACATGAGAAAAAATGAAAATGATAATGTGACTCGTCGTAGAATATCAGAATCTATCCCACATTTTAATCAGAGATTTCCAACAGTCTTGAAGCCAGGCCACGCTACAACTTCATGAACGTTGGGTTTTGAGATGAGAATTCTCAAACGCCTGAAATCAAGGCTACAGACCGAACTTTTTGTAAGTCGATATAATATGCTGAGGACAGAGCGGAGATGGGTGGCATTTCCTTAATGATCTAAATTGACAGACTTTCCCTCAACATAACATGATGCATGCCGGAGCAGTGTTGTGCGTATTATGTCTAAACGGGGATTTTATTAAATCCCTGGTCTTAATTTCTACCCCTAAGGAGCGACAAATTGATGCTCCTGGTCTTAATTTTTACCCCCTAGGGAGTGACAAATTGATGCTGTTATGAAGTATACTGGTTATATAATTCACCATCAGTCACAATTACTCATCAACTGGGAACTGACAATTGTTTAGATTGCCTGACAACTGCTCTTACATGTAACAATACGATTACTGTGACACGTCCACCTGCATGTTACATGTACTATGGAGTTATTGATAGTTCCATCATGCTTCAACTCGTAGCGAAGACTGTCTGTGCCGTATTCCTAACCAAGAGTTTGTGGGAGTGATATTCAGTTATACACATAGTACATAAGGCTATTTACATGTAAGTGACGATAAAAATAACTGGCGCGTTGGAATATCCAATGTAGTTGTTTTTAATCACAAAGGAAATTGCCTGTAATCTATCATACTATTTGAATCATTGTTGAAATAAGTGGTCGGATATTTTTGATTCTTATCAATATCACATTCAAAACAAAAGCTTAACATGCGCAAATTTCATAGAAAAGTATTGCGTCTAGCACCAGATAGCGCTATCAAATGTTCAACTAGGAATAAGTAATATATACCAAGCCGACAGGAATTTTACTTGAACTCAAACCTGACCACAATACTAGTACAAGTATACATGCAGAATCGATATTGCCCGGAAATTAGTACCAATACGCTCCTTTTCTTATCGGAAACCGTCCGGGAAATACCTACCACAACACGGAACAAAATTACAAAATGACTGTGCTTTACCAGGTTGTGTTGTCATACATAGACTAAATGTATTGACAACGGTGTGATCGTTATTATAAAGACGGCAAATTCCCTGTCAACGCGTTCATCTTTCCGGTATCGGACAAGGTCCAAGACTTCGGGTACGCGCACAGCTGCAAATGGGCGTAATTGGACCTGGACGCCGGCCAGTGCGTCCACGTCCAACCATTATAAAGCATCCTATTCTTAGTTTGAATTAGCCATGTCCAAGTGTAGTATATAATAGTGGTGGTTAGATAGAAGAATATTACATATGTCGTGAACATCACATAAAACAAACAAAGAAATCTTACAAATTATGACGACTAAGAAACAGTTACTCAATACGATTAAAAAAAGAAAATGCAAATACTTTGGTCATATTATAAGAGAGAATGGTTTTCAAAAAGTGATGTTGGAAGGAAGGTTTAATGGGAAGAGAGGACGAGGGCGTCCACGTACTCAGTGGATGAAAATAATAAGGAGTGGATGAGGCTGAGTTACGGTGAATGTGTCAGAAGGGCGCACGATCGGGAAATGTGGCGGTCCATGGTAGCCAAACTGCTGAGCAGCAGATGGCACTTGAAGAGTGAAGAGACAAGTGTAGTACAGCTATACCACACGAAGCAGAGGCTCTTTGCATGGAGTGATGGCTGACGCGTCTTGCCCACCATCTCAAGATAAATTTTACTGCCGACATATCATGCATATTGGCTTACGGAAATTCCACGAGATAATAGACCCATCAGCTGTGACTGAGATGCACAGCGGTGCGTAAAGCCAAGGGCGCCGTGACAGCATACCCCGCCACGCCCCCTCCCCCTCCCCCACATCCCTCACCACCGAGCTCCGTATGTCCATCCCAACCGTACCCCACCCCGTCGCCTCCCATACTTGACCATGGTGATTTACTGTGGGTTGATTACAGCTCCGTGTAAATACTAACATCCATTCATATGCACCCGGAAAATAATCCAAATACATGTACAGTAGATGTATTTCTTTCCTATGATCCATACAGGGTTTACCACAATTGTCTTGAAGATTCCTGAATATGATTCTTACTTCATGTGCCAGCAATATTCACTATGAAAGGTTTTCAAATATTCACGAAATATGCAACCGGAAAAATACTAAAATAATCAAAAGACGAGGAGGGGAGGGGAGAAAGATAATTGCACTACAAAGCAAGGTTTCATTACGAAAGACGTCATTGAATAGTTACGTTTCTTCCTGTAAAACTAATAAATCATAATTATTACAGTGTGGACACAGGGGAGTGTGAGCGGGTTAGCATGCCTTGTTCGGCGATGTTGGACTGTATGTCATGAACATGATAAATCAGAACAGGAATTTCGAAAGGACATGGGCAAGGAGCACTGGAGCAGTGTTACGAGGTGGAAGGGGGGGGGGGAGCTTGGTCCAGTCCCATCTAACCAGGTCATCTCCCATTCTCCGATAACTAAATCAAATCCAATGCCACGTAGCGTGATAGCTCCATTATTGATGGTAGGTACACATGATACAGCTCAACTTGCATAACTACACTTACGCCGTAACACTTTTGTTCACGCTGTTACGATGTACACAATCAAACTCTCAATATGTGAGTAGTATACAAATAATGAATGTTTATGAGTTCAACGGACAGAGTATTTCATCTTTCATCGAGTGAAATGTTCTATCCATTGCACGGATGAAAAAAAAAAACATTCATTATTTGTTTTATATGACACCTAAATCGATGCACAAGTACAGCTGCTGAGCGGTCGCGGCTAGCATACACAATGCACGCGAGGACTGGTGATCTCGGCAAGCGTGCAATGGACAATATCGTATGGATCCAAAATTGCACAGTTGATGACGTCATTGTAAAGGGACTGAATGATCGATATCAAGCAACCAATCAAATGACAGGGATCTATCTGGGTGTCATATAATCGTTATTATATTCCACATACTAAGAATGTTGCTATATGATTGGTCAAGAATTGATCACGTGATAAAGCGTAGTTTTGCCCATCTGATCACCTGAGAAGAAAAGTTCGTTACACTCTGGTACTTTTTGGTTTCGCTGATCTCTTCACTCCTCACAGTCCTAACGCGTGATCAATATTTTGAGTACGCGCGAAATAAAAGTGCGTTACACTCGGACTATCAATTGACTAACGGTAGGTCCGTCTAACGCGTCCTAGTACGCGTCCTAATACGCGTCCTAACGCGTGTTCCCTATGGCAGCGGCTCGGAGTTAGGTAGAGAAGTAAACATTACTTTTGTACGTCAAATTACCATTTTTGGTGTAGATAGTTGGTTTCAGATGTGGAATATAAAGCAAATAATCAACTTTTGGTTTCAGGCAATGAGACGAACTATCACTTCCTCGGCGAGCTGAATGTATACGCTATCTTTCCTCAGCTGCTCTTCGGAAAGATAGCTACATCCAGATCGCCTTGGAACTGATAGTTCGTCCCATCACCCTCACCAACGTTGATTATTTGCTTACTACTAAACATGCAGTCATTGGGGAGCTTCTATTGAGTATGTGCGTATAAACTAATCACGCATTGTAATCTACGTCACAAGCCGGGCGCCCCAGACCCAAAGAACAGTTGCTCGAACAGGCGGTGAGGTGTATCCAAGCTGTACTGTAAAGCCGTCAAATCATATTGCCATCAACGATTAAAACAATTGCGCCTGTCACTTACGAGCTCATTTGGTAATGTCATTCATTCCGAAACAACCACAAATAAACCATACTACATACACACATTTACGTGAAGAAGGGGAAATGGAGAACGATAGAAAAGCAAGCGACAGGGAGAGACAAACACATATTTGTGTGGGGGCTTCCTTTTTTTTAGAGGGGCGCGATCACATACTATTGTAGTTAGTTCATGTCAGAGGGAAGTCTACTAAATTGAGGCAAAATATCGTCGGCGTCCTCCGATTCTTTCCAGTAGATAGGTATTTCCAGAATGATAAGCTAGATCGTAGCTGCACAGTGCGGCCGACTGTCTGATTCTGGTGATGATATTATCATCGCTCCAACCCAACATGAATTATTCGTCCCTTTGATTCTTCTGGATGTCATCCAAACAAAAAGTAAATCAAGCTCCGTTTGTGACAACCTTCTGTTGGGAGAATCTATCAATGATGAAACACTACGTGCTCACTAGTTCTGACATTCAGCTTGTGGGGGAAAACATGACTTTTGTTTCATCTTTTTCTTTTTATTGCGTGGGAGGGGGTGTGGGGTAATTGAATGAGAACAGAAACGAATAAAACATTAAGCATCTTTGAAAAATATATATATGCCATACCCAAGCCTTCTATTTGATAACAAACAAGTCCACGGATTGATTTAAATCACTTATCATTCACCTGTATTAATCGGGGTAATCCCTGCTGTACTTAACGTTGTTAAATATCACTTTTTTTATATCCATACGAGATTGATGAATATAACTTAGCATGTCCTAACAAGGATGTTTCTTTTAAAATATCCTTCATTCTTGATATCACAAAAACTCAGGACATTGAAACTTGTTCATATTAATATGAGATTGCTGTATATAACTTAGCATGTCCTACCAAGGATGTTTCTTCTAAAACACCCTTGATTCTTGTTTACAAAAACTCCGGACATTGAAACTTAATCCTTTATGCACCAGACAATATCATAAAGTGTTTTTATGTATTGCTCGTAAAATAAATCACAAGTGGCGCTTTACCTTACGGGCTAAACTGGCAAGGTACTAATGATATATAAACGACGGTTTTCTCGCCATCTAATCTTTGAATGTTCCATTGTTGTGCGTGTGTTATTTTCACAGGTGATATGCATTCAGGCACAGAAACGAGCATGGTATATGACGCAGAACAATCTCAAATTCCCCCGTTCCAAACACATCACAACATTCATGCCATCCCTCTCGCTCGTTGACACATCGCACGTGTAGGGCAAGCTGCCCATGGAAGCTCTGGATAGACGATCGTGATCTCTCGAGAAATTAATTATCTATTTCCTCAAACACACGGCTGAATAGGTTGTTCTATTTTGGTGCCCCTCTCCTTTCCAAGGTGATATACATACCTGTGCAGCATGTAAAATAGCCCCGCTTCCAGGCTGTTGGGTTTTTATAATTCAAACTATTCAATAAACGGGTCTGGTTGCAGTAGACTAATCATTCTTTATGATGTTTTGTTCACCGGATCGCCAAAATATAAACTAAGAAAGGGGAAGTGGAGAAGTGACTAGTCTTCTAAGTACTAGACTCTATTTTCAGTTTGGAATGGACGTGTCCAACAGCCTGGAGCAAGGCTATATGTCAAGCGGAAGTACTCGATTGAGTTTTGTCATCTAAGTGGGTGTATGAGGACAAGTCTCTGTATAATGCGCTTTACTTTACAAAAACAGGCATACGTATAACTACAGTCATTCTCTCCATAGGGAATATACTGTATTATATACCTCATACATAGATTCCTCTCATCTGATTGGTTAAAAGTAGAGTCATCGAAACAGCTGTGCCCCCGTTTTTAACAAGATGACGTCAAAATTAACTGTGCCCGGGGCATGGCAATCGACTGTGCCCGGAAAATAATAAGACAACCTCAACACCGCGCGATATCGCTCGTGTGTGCGCAATCCCTGTACGCGCAATGAGTGTTGATTTACATGCCTATTACATGCTATCTTGTAGGCCTTGTCAGTTCAGGAAATCGTTTAACCAATCGATGAGAAGAATCTATACATTCGGTTTATAAAACAAATATTGACTGCTTAATATTCGGGGCACAGTTAAAATCATAGGCCCTCGGTGATGTCAAAACCATGACTATGCCCTCAGCTTCGCTTCGGGCATAGTCATGGTTTTGACATCATCTTGGGCTTATAATTTTAACTGTGCCCCTCATAGCAGTCAATATTTGTATACTGTAAAGCCTTCAAAAGGGCGATCATGAGCAATCTTCGTATCAATGGTCTTAAATTGACGTATTGTCCATTTTAGAAACTTGCTGAAAATTATTTACCCTCAAATGATCCACAAATTGTGATTAAATCACATATCCTCAAATTGCTCGGCCCGAACATTTTGAGGATTACTGATTTAATCACTATGTACTCCAAATATGGATAATTTGAGGACAAATAACTTTCAGCAAGTTTCTAAAATTGGACAATACATGAATTTAAGACCATTGATAAGAAGATTGCTCATGATCGCCCTTTTGAAAGTTTTTTGTCTTCCCAGTACAGTATATTCCCTTTAAGGACGGGGTGTCCCTTTCGCAGATCATTCTTTATAAAATTAAATCAACGGGAAATGGGAGAAGATACGGTATCGGAACTTTCCTACAGTTAGCCTAATAGAACTGCAAACTGACTTAAAGAAAAATTGAATCGATAGCTAGAATTCTGAGGTTTAGGGCGGGTCGTCCAAAACCTAAAGCCTAGAGACCACAGCGGTCCACTCCACAGTGCATGCGTTCAATGGGAGCAATGCATGCATTGCGCGGTGATATAGGGACAATACGATTGTGAATGTATACTGCAGTCAGTGCGTTTCAAACGTATATTTATTTTTACCTGAAAATATATGGTATACGGCTGATTCCTACCGAGTTTCATGACGTTTGCAAATGGGACACCCTGTCTATAACTGAGGAGCAGCTAGTACCCTGTAATTACCTTTAAGATCGGTGCTTAGTTGCACATTTCCTGAAATAGATTGGGGAAGGGCTTAGTGACGGATAATTTAACATCTAAAACACTCTTCCTGTAAACCAACATTGTAACATGACTTTACAATCTGAAAATCTGTGTTTGTTGATGAGGGTGGTGATGAGCAGAGGGGGGTGGGGGGGGGGTCAAAAGTGTGGGATGGGGAAGATCGAATGGCAAGAGGGGTACGGAAGGGTTGGGAGGGGTAATAAGAGGGGGAGCGAAATGGGTAGGGAAGGGGGAAAGACGGGAGCGGAAGTTCCGTGGTAAGAATGGTAATTAGACCTTATCTTGAAGTCCTTCACCTGTCCTGTACGTACTTCTAAACACGCAGGAAGACAGTGCGTGGGATAACCTTCACTATAGACATGACATAACTAAATATAGAAGATCTTTCGTAGTAACAAATCACATATAGACACACCGTTACGGTTTACAGAGCTGGTGACTGTACTTTTCTTGCGTGCTTTTGTAGAACAAATGCATACACTCACATGGGCAACGTTACCTGCATTATGTCATGTTTATCATCCAGGCGTAAGCTATTGAAACCACAAAATATTTGTTGACAACAGGTGAACAATATGAACATAGGTATCTTTTATTAAGACCATCTCTCGATCCTAGCTCTATGACACAGATATTTTTTGATGCAAGTTTCTAACCCGATAATGCATCGTATTCAGGTCTACCCTAAAGCGTATGGATTGCATTTATAATGTTCATTCAGCAGCTTTGAACTGTGCAAGAGACAAACTACATATGCCTGATTTCAAGATAAGCACTCATCCAAGTCCAAGTTGATACAATTTAAGGAAACAAACCCACATTGCGTGTTTTAAACGGAAATCCGAGAGAATGATAAGTAAGCAAGCAACGGGGAGAGAGAAACAGAGAAACACAGCGGGAGAGAGAGAGAGAGAGAGAGAGAGAGAGAGAGAGAGAGAGAGAGAAAGAGATAAGGAGAGGCAGAGAGAAAGAGAGGAGGGGAGAGGCAAAGAGAGGGGGGGAGAGACAATGGAGATGGGAGAAAAGACATAGGGGGAATTCATGCGAAGATGACAAAACGAGGGCTAGAATGAGATGGGATGAAATGGAATTTTGAGATGGAGAGCAGTTAATATGAAAGATACACGCGTACTCTTATGCACACACACACACACACACACACACACACACACACACTTTTTATTTTTTCATTTGATTTCATTCACATAATGAAATAAACAATTTAACTTTTTAACAGAATTACAGATACATAAATGTAATATTCATATTGATTCGATAAACAGAAATATTACACACATGTATACACATACAACTCACACCTACACATGCACGCACAAACACAACACACAATCTCAAGTACATCTTACCAAGTTTCTTGTGGGTAGATCTAAATAAATCACAGCCGTCTCGTCAATTCACTCAGAGAGACGAATAGACTACTCTTCTTACAAAAATGAACTCCTCCCAAAGATGTTGGTACGCTCAGTCAGAACATTCACAAACTGATTCACTAGAACTTCTTAAAAACTGGTAACTGGCAGATAAAGGATAGATCCAATATATAATCCAATTTACGCACAATCGCACATGAAAGCAGTTGTGAAGTTCAGTCTGGATATTTGGAACGTACGTGCAACACGGTAGCTTGCTCGAAAGTTGAATGAGTTGTAATTATTGTGAACAGCTCGTTCGTGCAGTTGAACTCTGGACGGCCCAGCATGCTGGCGGCGCGCGCGTGTCGCCAAGGTATGCTCGCTACGGGCACCCTGCTAAGTGAATGGCATGCAGGCAGGCATAGGCGTAAGCAAGGAACGCACCCACTGAACGTACTGGTATAGTTCAGTAAACGCAGCGAAGGGGGGGGGGGGGCTGTTTTTTATCTGTGGCGTTCCTAAGCCTACTACAATACAAGGGGAGGGTAGCTATGTATGTCTGTGGCGTACATAGGCCTACTTCATTACAGGCACGCTCAAACATTGCATATTTGCCCCTGTACGGTCCTTATTCCTTTGAGTGCCAGATAAACTGCTACTTTATGTGTATTTGTTTACTTATAACACACATTTAGAGTAAAACATTTTACAAAATAAACAATTGTTTAATGCCTTGGATGAAGGAATGAATGATGTACCCTCATTTTGTTTTACATGGTTAGAGCTGGTTGATTATGCATATATAAGTTTAGCAACTGTGAATATTTATCACGTTCTTATGTTGAGCAATGTCAGCAAAAAGGAATAAGATGTCTTTGCAAAAATGTCTCCAGCAACATATCACTGAGTACAAGCAGATGTAAAACAATGACATTTTTACGAGGCACCCTCCCTAAAACTTTTCAGAAATGTTAAAACATTATGTATGCTTAAACAAGCTTACTGCATATCGAAAACGTCAACACACTAAATTAAATGGGAAACGGTATACATGTATATCCTTTATTTTCAAGGAAGGATGTATTAAATCTGATGGAGGATATCGAATGACATCTTGACCACACTTTACGAGAAGATAGATTCCATTGTTCTACTTTTCGTTGTATACTTGGCTTTAAACACCAACTAAGCATAACAAACATGTTCTATTTTTTTTCTTCAAAACGATGGTTTGTACCAACGATTCTACCAACAGAAGATTGCCGCAAACGGAGTAGCCAAATATCCCTCAATGATATCCACAGGCGTGATTTACATCCATGCTGACCGCAAATGGACTTCTTGTTCGTTATACCAGACGAAAAAGAACATTTAAAGACAGGTTAGGCCTTTTGCAGGCTATTTTTTTATTTAAAAAAAAAAAAACACGGAAAATGGAAGAAGACACTGTATAAGAAATTCACTGCCAATATTAGAATTGGAAAATTATTTATTCTCTATTCTCTATTCCAATCTGCCTTATTCTACTGTTTTCCCTTTTCTTCCCTTCTTCCCCTTTTTTGCATTTGTTCCACCCTGCCCCACTCTCTCTCTCTCTTCCTCTTTCTCTCCCTCTTTTTATTCATGCCTTCCTGTATTCTTAATCTTACTCTCTCTCTTCCCCATCTATATTCCCCTCTTCCCTATTCTACTCTGTTTTCCCTTTTCTTCCCTTTTTCCCTTTTTCTCATTTGTTTTCATCTCTCGTTTCCCTTTTCTCACCCCGCTCCCCTTTCTCTCCACCTCCATCTATATCTCTTTTTCTCTCTCTCTCTTTCTCTCTCTCTCTCTCTCTCTCTCTCTCTCTCTCTCTCTCTCTCTCTCTATTTCTCCATTTATGTCTCTGTCTCTATACATAGTGCTAGGACATACCAAACACTATCTACGAATACCAAACTCATGGATGCGTTGAGCGCTTTACAGTCAACCCATCCAAATCAGTATCCCTGGTCAAGCTGAACCCAGTCTGAAATAAAACCATGAAATATGACCTCGTATTTGTCAGACCTTCATCTGTTACGTAACCTTGCGTCGCTCGATTACTTTGTCCATTGTAGGGTCCATGCTTTGTCTGACTATATTGACAAGTGCAATGAGAGATGGAGGACGCATCAATTACAAGATCTAGGGTGACATCACCTTAATGTTATGTTCGATTTATCACAGCAGCCTTCAAGGAATTCATCGTGACCTGTTGTATTTCTATAAATATAAAGGGAAAAGGCGGGGTCATTTTGTGAGTACGTGTAAATCCATGTTACTCACAATTGCAACAAATGTCACGTAAGAAAGGAAGAGGAAAGATAATGTGAATAGTCTCCTTTGACCAACCGCATTCATGTTTCCCGGCTGTGTTCTTCATTAATATAATTTTTGCAGACGTCGGTTTCTGTGGAGCTCAGATAATGTGAATAGTCTTGTTTCGGGGCGGTGTCAGAAAAACAACGACACCTGGAATCACTGAGTCTGTGTTCATAGACTACGGTTTCCCTCGACATTATAATAATACAAATAGCAACAAACACTTGACAGATATTGGACAGATGATGCCATCGGCTTTGTCTTAATCCCGTTAATTATTTCCGTCCTCTGTATCAGGACAGGTGTTTAATGTTTCTCATCAACTTAAAACCTTCAACAATTTAAACTATCCCATGTAAAGGTAATACATCTGTGCTGGTCATCGATGGGAAGACTTAAAGGTAATATACTGTACTGTGAATACAAAAAGCCTTCAAATAGTTGATCATGAGTAATCGTCTTGCCCAGTACAGTATATTCCCTTTAAAGGTTTTGTGTTCCTTTTCGTAATTTATTCATAGCTTTTCCCCGACGTTCGTTGATTATTTTCATTATTCTATTTTAAATATTATCCAGATTTTTAAAATTCATGTTTGATTTTAATCCAACCATTGACATGTTTACAAGATGAAAAGTGGTTGCAGTAAATGAAATACACATCGGATTCAAATAATTCAACAACAGTATAGACTTTGTTGTTCCCCTCTCAGGCTCAGATTCGTTTCAAGAAAAAAAAGTTTTCGATCTATGAATTTTGCGATACATTAAATTTTCAATAGATCAGACTTTAGGCATCATTAGAAAATATGATATTTTAATAATCAAGTTTCAGTTGGCATATGCACCATTCTGTGATTGTCTATGAAGGTGGATCAAAAATATGAATAAGATAAAAACGATATTATGCGCATAGCAACGGATGTTCAACTAAAAATTCGCCTACCTGTACGATCTGACGTTAACACACAAAAAAGCGCCAAGTACGTTCAAAATGTTTGCGCTTCCTTGTAGTGGTTTCCTCTTGTTTCACACCTCATCAGACAGAGCGACTCAAGATGGCTCGTTAATGGATGCAATATGAGGATTTCCAATGAAAAACCATTGCTTGTTGTCTTTCACTCACCCCCCCCCCCCCCCTCTCTCTCTCTCTCTCTCTTTACGAAATTACATTGATATATTCACTTTGTCATATCTTTACTGATTAACACGTGTTAAGATGGCTAGTTAATAGCTACAATATGAGGATTTCCAATGAAAAACATCGCTTTTTGTCTTTCAATCCCCCTCTTCTCTCTCTCTCGCTATCTCTCTCTCTCTCTCTCTCTCTCTCTCTCTCTCTGAGAAAGTACATTGATACATTCACTTTGTCTTATCTATAGTGATTAACACCTGTTAATCTCAAACCGGCGACGGGCATGACTAGCGGGTTACAGTACTATGCACGTGTTTTTGCGTGTATTTTGAAGGTTGGTCCGACTTGGTAAAACTCGGAATACTTTCGAGATTTCCCGTAACACTCCAGAAACTGAAAGAGTACATATTAAAGGGATAGTTTACTCTCTAAAAACAAATTAACTAATGAAAATAAACGCGATGAACAAAATACCAACTGTCGATCAAAAAATGTATTTTGTCACATTCATAAATGTACATTACTACACAGGGTGTTGTCGACATGGGAGGGGACTAGTAGGCTGCATAAATTCCTTCTTGCTTACAAATAATGGGTAGGTTTTGTCTTGGAAAATACTAGCACAACAATGCTTGAAATTAACATACATACCTTGTATAGTCGTGAGTAGTCAGCACGGCCTCCGCATATTATGTGAAACTCAACGGCAATTGAGTCGATCATAACCCTCGTCCATTGAACATATCATGTTTAAAGAAGATACCCAAGAATGTTCGGTGACAGTTATTTAACAGAAGGAGGTCACATTCCCTGTACCATGGCCGAGTATTTAACGCACATAGCTCTAACAGTGTTCAGTGAGTGGATGCCGAAACGTTTATTGCTTGCGACCATTGTTTTGAGGGCAATTTATAGACACATGCAGAGCGAGTCTAGATTTCCGGCTTTGGCCGATACAAAGCGTGTTTGTACAAACTGGTAGAGGACTCGAATTGGCTATGTAAAAAGGATGTGCACTTAATTATGTTCTCACAATACGCGGTACTCGTTCTGGCTTTTTTTCTCCACGGGTTTACTTCCTGATCGTGAAATGATCGTGAAACGATGGACAATCATCAGCATGAAAGGCCTACAGAAAATCAGCAAGATCGTTTTGTACGTTTCTTTTTTTTTTAATGTTTACTTCGACATCTACATGATGCGACTGTACATTGGGTTGTGAAGGAGTATGCGAGCATGCGTGTGTACGTGTGTGTAAATCGCGGGGAGAGGCGTATGTATGCATTTGCCTGTGGTGTGTGTGTGTGTGTGTGTGTGTGTGTATGTGTGGTTGTGTGTGTGTGTGTGTGTCTGTGTGTTTATACAAGTGTATATGCGTGCTTTCTTCCATCTGTCCATGAACAAGTTTTCAAGAAAAATTTAAGATTATAAAGATAGAAAACAGGGTTTAGTGAATATAAATGGTAAATTAGGACTACACATACAAAAATGGAAAGAGAATCCTATACGTTTTTTAGTTAATTTTTTACTGACCCATAATATTTAACTGACAGCATCAATTTTGTTGCCATATGTCTTGAGTATGTAAGGAGTCGGGAATGTGGGCAGGTACACCGGGATTTTTTTTTTTTTTTTTTTTTTTTTTTTGGGGGGGGGAGGTACTGATGTGGGGTAGATTGTTAAAGTTTTCTGTATGCTACTTTTTTCATTTGGTTTTTACATATATATACATATTATATAGAACCATTTGCAGTGTATATGTAATACTTTGACGAAAATTATTAGTATTAATAAATATAGGTTTTTATTGTAATTAATGTTTATTTCGAGAAAGAACGAAAATAAAAGATTGACCCAAAAGTGTATGTGCGTGTGTATTTATAGGTACTGTGTATGTGTGTGTGTGTGGTTCATCTGCCTGTGTGTTTTTATGATTATGTAGCCAAGTACGGGAGCTTTGTCCAGAACCGTTTCCATATTGTGTTTGTGTGTTTTTGTTACATTCATGGTGAATGTTGGGATAATGATACAAATAGGTAGTTCAACTCAATGAATTAAAAATAACTTAAGTGTATCATGATACTTTGTAGCGGTCATGGATACGCTAAAGCATGCATAGGTAGGATGTTCGTTAAACACAACTACGCACACACTCACAAGTGCAAAATTGTATAAAGTGGTGGTGGTGGTGGCGGTGGGGAAAATGGGGGAGAGGACCCTTTTGTTCTCCTTATCTTACCTGTGATTAAATTACTCCTTGGACGTTGACGACATATAAAGGCTTATTATGTTGTACTGTTTACCTTTAACAACAACGTAACTCGTTGATCTCGCGTATGTACACCGCACACACGCATATAGACATAGGCATATCCACTTACTCACACACACAGGCACACACATACATACATAGAAACTAATACTATATATACACATCGCAGGCACAGCCGGAACGCCTAGAAACTACATACATCGTTGGATACATGCACCAGAACACACACAAACGCACGCGCACACACACACATAATCATCCTTATTGTTTTTATGATCATGTAACACACACTACACACAATTACATTTTTACACATATAATGCTAGAACAGACACATAATCTCAAACACTATCGAACA